>OZ001258.1:23130953-23303375 GCA_963924015.1 Macrophya annulata
GCATTGTTCACGGCCACTCGTTCGTGACTCGTGATTCTGGCGACCCGGATGACCCCTAGCCTCAATTACCTCAGACACATCCGCCCTCTCTTTCTTTTTCCACTTCCCTTCTTCATCTCTTTCTTCTTCCCTTCCGTGTCTTCCCTTTTCGGTCTCGTGTCCACATTGTTGGTTCAATATTTCTTTTCTCTTTCTTAGTTATACCCGAATATATATGATTAGACAATCTCACGACCACGGTGATGGCAATTTAGAGTTAACTTTCGCCGATCTTATCTATTTGCAATTATCGCCAATATATCAGATCGATAAATACGAAACTCGGTTAATTTTTAAATCGTTTAATACCGATCAGAGTTCACCATTCGTATTTTCGCTTTAGGTATATCACACAGAGAGGAGGAACTCTGATTTAACCTTACGAGAGGTGAAATCTATACGAACAAAAGATAATTCCCGACAAAGGTTGTCTACAGGTACAGGTACGGTTACAGGTACCTTGAAATACGATGGACAGACGATATCCGTATCCGGTTTGTGTACATTTTTAAAAACGAGACCAAGAAACCTGATTGCACAAAATGTTTCCTTTTGCTGTACACAGTGTATATGAAGTGAAGCTATACACCTTCGGTTCGTCATGGCGGAAGGAACTGACTTGTTCTCAAAGTTAATTACGGCAAACCAGGACCAACGACTGCGCCTATCTTGACTCTAATTTATTTTCTGAAATCTGCACGTCACGTCCTACTATGGCCTACTTTAATACAGTTGAAATTCAAATCGTCTGTTTTAATTGAATTTGTAATCGATGCAATTTTAATTTTATATAATTTGTTATTTAAATATATATATATATATATATATATATTAAGTATATATTATATGTAAGAGGTTACGGTCAGTGAAACTTTACCTTCATGTATCTAGTTTTTAGCTATTCCTTCAGAATAGGGTACGAAAGATATACCAACGTTATTTAGGTAAAAGGATCGCGTAAATCCTTATGTTTTTGGCGGTGATCAGAGAAACCAATACCGATTCAGTGGGATCAGGATCGGTATATTAAACAGACAAAATCGAGCTTACTGTTCGGACGGGAATGCAAATTTTATTTTTTATTTGTTTTATTTTTTATATATACAGTATAAAGAGAGAGACCCGGATATCGACCCTTCGGGAAACCCTAGATATTATAAATTGTCTTACGCTCACAAGGACGGTCCTGCATAAGTATATTTATTCACGTATATATGAGACGAGGAAAAAGCAAATGGCGTCTAGTCGAACCCTGCAGAGAACAATTTTGAAAGACACACGTTGTCTCTCGAGTTATTGCAAAGACCTGATCCTACGGTTTTTTCACTTTTTCTTTTATTTTATTTTATTTATTTTCGGCAAAGATATGTCCTCGAAATATCACGTGACCGTGCTACCAAGATTGTCTAAGTTCTATACGTGAAATTTTAGCATAGTATATTATTCAGAGATATTGTACTCGGTCTTCAGATCTAATGAGATTTAATTTTCGTAAAAACGTAGAACGTAATTATACAAAATTAAGTCGTCGTGTCCAGGGCTGTGAAAGTGATAATTAAATGTGCAATGGAACTGCATTTCAATTATGAACAATATTTAAATATATATAAATTTATTAATGGATAATCAAATGGATTATTTAATTACAAAAGTAATTATCAGCTTCGAATCCTGTCGTTGCTCATCTCAAACTCGAGTTTATATACCAAGTAAATTTGATAAATAGAAAGAGAGAGACGCTAGAATATCGATCGAGGTATCGAAGGTAGTTTTTTTAACTTCCCGCAATGAAAATTGAAAATTTTCATAAAAAAGGGAAGTTATGGGTTTCGGTCCGATTTTCGAAAATCGAGTTTTCATCAGATCTCGACGTTTTGGGGTCCTACGAAGTTATTCTGACTATTTTTGGATGGACGTCCGTATGTGCGTGTGTGTGTAAACGAATTTTTGTAGTACGATATCTTTAGAACGAATCGACCGATTGGAATGGTTCTTATGGCGATCGAAAGGGTTCATCAAGACTTAGATCTGATTAGATTTTGGAGTCGATCGGTCGAGTAGTTTCAAAGTTGTTTGAGAAATAAAAATTAGAAAACAATGTTTTTTCATGTTTTTAGCGCATAACTCCTAAACTGTTCGTGCGATTAGTCTCAAAAC
Organism: Macrophya annulata; assembly: GCA_963924015.1. Lineage (NCBI taxonomy): Eukaryota > Metazoa > Arthropoda > Insecta > Hymenoptera > Tenthredinidae > Macrophya > Macrophya annulata. Next base: position 23,133,150 of record OZ001258.1, read on the forward strand.
TTGATCAGACTTAGCTCTTGGATAGCCCTTTCGATCGCCGTAAGATTCATCAAAATCGAACGATTGGTTTAAAAGATATTGCACGACAAAAATTTCTCTTTTTTTCGTACGATACCTTTGGAACGAATTAACCGATTTGAGTGATTCTTGCGGCGATCGAAATGGTTCATCAAGACTTAGATCTGATTAGAATTCGGAATCGATCGGTCGAGTAGTTTTAAAGTTACTCGAAGAATAGAAATTGAAGAAAAAAAGATTTGTATACGGAAGACTAATTATACTCAGAACCTTCTTTAATTTATTATAAACACAATCGTATCAATTAATTGTAACGTATTTAACACAGCGGGAAGTTTTCGGGTTGGCCCACAGGTCAACCGGATTCCTGATTTTGTGTTTCTTAGATTGTCATAAGAAATTTGAATTTTAAAAATTTTTAGTTCAACGTTTCACACATGAAAATAAAAATCTATATAATTAGCTTATATGGAATAATTTTAATTAAGTTAAAACGATTGGGTGAATAATTAACGGTCGAGAATTGTTATACATAGTATTCAGTGAAATTTATTTACTTATTTTCGTTTTTTAAGATAGATATACGTAGAGGAAATACAAAATGTAATTACCATCCGTGACTTAACGAAAAATTTTATTTTTTCAATGTCAGGTGGTCTGGACTTCTCTTGATGTAACTAATATAAATATAAAGTATATACCTTACCTGCCTACTCGACAGCAATATCAAACAGATAAGAATTTAAACTCACTAAGAGTCACGCCACAAGTTTAGCCTGACTGATGATAATGATAACAAAATTAGCTCCTTAACTTGTGAGTTCTCTAATTAGGTAGGTACACCACGACTACTACTACTACTACCACTACGACATTATTACTACAAGATTTAATATCTTAAACTCAATTATTTTTCGTCCCTTGTTTAACGTTCTTAATTAAAGTGATTTCGGAAAAAAAAAGCAATGAAATAAAACTATGATACTTATTATTACAGCGTTAAAATTTCACCAGTTTTTACATACATAACGAATTGGACAAAAATTTAGAGGCTATTTTAATACATCAGCTGACAAAAAAGGTTCCTTTCTGTAATTTTTTCTTTTTCGATTTAAATAAAATGGCAAGAAGTGTAAAAAACAAATGAAGAAAATAAATGATAATAATAATCGAATGAAATGTAAAGTCATAATCGATTGTTTATAGACATAAAAACAAAAAAACAAAAAAAAAAACATAAGAAAATTTTGAGATAGAATTAAGAATTAAACTTGCATAGTAGAAATTATACGACCACAACGAAGCGGTATTCGATCGGTGTTAATTGGTGGGGCGGCTCTACCTTTGAAGAACCGCGATGATCGGTGATCAACAGATTATTTTCTCGCACCGATCATGTATCGCTATACCTACCATTGATGCCTGGAGTTGATCCTCTCCGTGACTTTGCTTATAATCGACGGTACGTACCTGATCATCCGTGAATAACTTTTGACTTAACGGGTAACCCGTAGAAATAAATACTTTCAATATATAATATACATACGTACACACAACAAACTCAAAAATATCAATAGGGATAAGGGTAATATGACATACTTGTCAAATTTTAAAGTCGTAAAATTTTCCTTTTGTTATTAACATTGCCTGAAATTTATATCCTGATTTAATGTTATCATGGTGGAGGCGAAAAAAATTTAGTCGGTTAGTTATGTGGGGTTAAATTAGTAAGCGTGTAACAATTCAATGTGTTGTTTCTTTGAAATACGATTTATTGTTTTTTTGTATTTTGTATTTTCTTCTTTTGTCATTTCCAAGAAAGTTTATCTTTTTAACGAACCATTATACTAAGAGAAAAAAAAAAGAAAACTAAATACTAAAAAAAAAAAAAATCAAAAAACATGAACAAACAAAAAACTATATGTATATTATACGATAATCATAAAAAAAAAAAAAACTAACAATAGGCCATAACTGCCGCACCTTATACAGCATGCGGAGTTTAGTATAGAGAGCATTCGTTTCTTCTTCCTGACAACAGAAATGATTATACATTATGTAATCCACTGGGATAAATTAGGCTACACCATTGAGGGGTGAAGACTGTGGGGGCGTAAACCCACTGAGTATGAATTATCTTGAGAAATATATGCTCATACGTACGTAATGGATCTTGCGTTTCATCCACGTTTTATATTCGTTGTCTTAAGACAAGAATGGGTCGAAGTTTCAAATTTTATAAAAGTCACGAAGGATAAAAATTCTGAATTTTAATATGACTGTCATATCACAATTTTTAGAAAGATTATTTTCTCAAAAGTCTCCATAGTTCATTTAAAAACAAAAAGAACAAAAAAACTTCACATCGAAAAACACCGAAGCTCCAAAATTCCGAAAGCTAAAGATCTGAAAGGCCAAATCTTGATCGGGACTTGAAATTCACACAAGAAGCGTTTGTAGTTGTGAATTGTCTCTTATGAAATTTTAATATTCTCCACTCTAACATTTCTGTAAATTTGAAATCGCCTCAAATAAATCCATAAGTTTGACCATATGTCCTGGACCAATTGAATAATTTTCAAAATTCAAAGCCACAAGAAAGAGACCGTAAACCGATGCTCAAAAGTGCATACTACAACCTTCCAATAGATATTTCCTCCAGTCCTAAAAATAATTTTAACAACTTTTTCTCAGCTTAGAAATCTGCAGTTATAGTTGCAAGCGATTAAACGGTGAAAAGCAATACTTGCTCTTTCTATTCAGAATATTACCATTTCAACTTTAGCCAATCAACATATACAACAACCTGTACCCACTTTTAAGTTGAATATATAATTACACACTTGTAGGTATATGATACAAGTGGATTGAGTAGACACGTCCGAGTAAATACACGGTAATACACGTCTACCATACCTCAGGTTAAAACCTCAAGCTTCTGCGTACCTGGTGCAACTACGATATACACATACCATAACTTGTACATATATCTATGTATATAACGATCTTTGAGAACTAACAACGGTTCTACGCTGTTCCGCAATAGGACCGCATGCATGCACGCAATGTATTTTCTTATGCGTTTCTTTTCACTATGCACAACGACGTATTTGGCTGGTAACCGCACCGAGTTTGCTAATCGTCGCGTGTCTTGGTTATATTATTGTCGCGTTTTCTTAAGATTCCGCAAGTCCTTAATACCGCGATAGTAACATAAGAAAGAAACTTTTCGGTCTTATATCGGGGGCCGTAGACGTACTTAAGTGTTTAGGTGCGGCTTTGGGCCCGGAAGTGGTCGCTGACGAACTGCAGCTCTAGACCCTTGAGCTCGGCGATGAACAAGTGAGCCATCAGCCTATCAGGACAAGATCTACAAACGGTCGGCTGGCTCTAATCTCCTCGAACAAGGAGACGCGGTGAGCTTTTACTGCACGGGACAGACGAGAAAGAAACTATGAACACTAAACGTTTACCCGAAACTCTCGTGCAAGAAAAGTAAAGAAAAAGATAAATTAATTAAAAGGCAAGAAGGTAAAGGAAAGACTTGAGTACGCTTGGAAAGAAAGAACACCAAGTTTCGATTAAATAAATTGTGTCTTGAAAATATGGCCCGTTTTTCGTTGTGTAATTATAGATGTAGGTATATAACAAAAATCACACTATCATAAAATCTGATAGAAATACGAGACAAAGTAAAGAAAAAAATCATTAACGATGATCCGCTGAACAATTTTTCAACATTTATTTAATATCTGTTAGATTTTCGCCACTAGAATTTCAATTTGATAATTTCGGTGTGGTTCATCCGGTCTATTGACTTGGTAGATTTGATTATAACCTTTGCCCCTCGTCCGGTTGACCCTGGTAACCCGATCCCCAAGCCTGCACTCACTCGTGCGAGATGACTGGCGTTTACGGGTTACACCCTCAGGTTTTCATTCCTACTTTAGTAGCAGGTCTCAGTTTCACTATTCTTCCAGCGCTGAAATTTCGGAAGCTCAATGTCGGCGCTCTTGGCGCGTGCACAAGCGTCCCTTGACGCAGGGATATAGATGGAGATGGAAACAGGCGATGCTAGGTTTGTTGTACTCATGGTTAGTGGATGGGGATAGGGGAAAAAGCAAGTTCGTTTTTGTATGCGTGAATAAATGTACGGAGATAAATGTAATGTAACGAGGAAGGCGTCGCGACGCACGGCAAGTGTCACTCTATTGTGGCTCGGCTAACTAACCAGCCCCATATCCTGCAGTGTGCAACCCCCAACTTCATCCCCAGTCTTGTTCCTGATCCTGATCCTCATCCCTCCCGTATATACCAACCCCAACAATTTGTCCGAAATAGATGCGCCCTAAATTTGAGAGCGGGGGCGCGTGCAAATCTCGTTACAGCTTAGGTTATACCTACTTTTGTACGGTTCGTATACTTAATACTATTAGCAAGGCACGGTCGCGGTGCCACGCGCCGGGACGCTACCACTCAAATACCCAATCTAACTCGAGTCATGGCCCGTGCTAGACCGAGGTACCAGATTACCGAGTCCGGGTCATGGGGTCTCCAGGGTCTCGGTGCGGTGTCAAACCGTTGCGGACGTGACGCCGACGTAAAGCGTCGATGACTCAGTATGGTGAAAACGGACGAGTATATACGCGACGATTTTGGATATTTTATGCCAATTTGTAAAACGGGGAAAAAGAAGATTAGGTTTCATTTTTTTATGGTGTTAAATTTTGTGGACAACAATGTCGAGGCAGTTTTCTGTTTTTATACAAAAATTGTACATTTTTTTTTATATAAGAAATAGGAAAAGGTGAAAGAAAACTGTGGAAGAGTTGACAAGAATAAATTTTAGAGGTCGAGAGAGATCGATCTTTCGAATTGACAACGGTATAGCATTTTCTAGTACCTATACCCTCATTAAGTTTGGAAAAATAAAATTCTGCACGTATAATTTACTTATCGTATAATTTAAGATTATTGGTAAAAAAATTTGATCTTTCGAATCCGCGAACCTCTTAGTCCGCTAAAAAAATCTTTGATAAATTTGATAAAAATCGAAAACTAGGTATCCCAAAAAAAATTCTCTCAACCGGACTTGTACGATGACCCTAATTGAGGAGGAGACACGAATGTCTTGGAGCTGTAGGAAGCTGTTATAAGGAAGAAAGCTGGAACGACAGGTTGCCAGCGAGACTTAAATCGCAATAATATTACGATAATGGGTAATTGTGTACCCCGAAGCGCAATTCCTACCCCTTTTTTTTCTGGTTTCGTTGTATATTGTAAGAAATTTGAATGTCAAGTCGTCTGTTAGCCTCAGGATAATCAGCAACCGCATGTAGCTATCCATAGTATCCAGTAAATAAAAAGTTTGAAAATTTGGATGAGCTGTAAAGGTACATACAATAACGAAATTTGAATAAAAAAAAAAAAAAAAGTAAAAATAGAGAGAGCTAAATTTAAAGCAAAGTAATTCTTACCGCGCGGCAGGTTGCAGGTTGCGTATTTTATTTCAAACTGTAGGAACGTTCATCGCTGTACTGGAACTTAGCTACTTACCTACCTACCAACCTACCGCACGATTATTTCTAATTTTTTTTTTTTTTTTTTTTTACTGCGGTAAACGATCCGATTTTCGAACACGTTCGCATGTCTTTGCATTGTTCTGCGGATAGGATTTGGGGGTATATGCAAACCGCATAACACAGTAAAAAATTCGTCCTACCCGAAGATTATACCGCGGAATAAGACCACATGAGCAGCAAAGTATTACACGATTTGTAAGCGCAGAGAGCCGTTAAGAAAATAAACAGAAGGCAGAGGAAAACACGCGAAGGGCCGAAAATTATAGGCGAGCCAAATGGCTTGAAAAATGCTCGACCACAAATCAAGGTGGCCCGTACGCGGGTGCGGGCGTGGGGGCCATCTGTCGGTTACGCGGCAGCCGCGTCGCGACGTTTGTACCAAAACCCTGAAACACATAGGTATATACGCTTTATGTATATCTATGTATATAAACCTCACCTATGTATATAAAGCTCACCTCACCTCAACGTTTAGATTGGGTTAGGTTAGGTTACGACATGGTATAGACCGACAGAGACGCCCTCGGCGTTGTTCCTTCCCATTTACTTACTTGAACGGCTAATTGACCAGCTTCTACCACCCAGAAATAACCGTAGAAAATTTAACCTCAGTGTTTCCCAGCTTTCAAAATTGTTATTTCTCTCTTATTATAATTTAAAAAAAAAAAATTAATTTTTTTTTTTTGTTGTTTAAAGAAATCCGAAGTAGCTTGTATTATATACCCGATTACCCTGTAGCGCGGATGAGGCATTACTGCCAATAAAAATCTTGTCATATAAAATAGGGAGAGGAGACACGTTGTAGCACGTGCCGTTAGACGACCCTATATCTGTACCTTATAAACGTATAAATCGGTAGGGCGCGAGCTGGTATATACCGTCGTGCAGATATTTATTAGCTAACGTGTACGAGAGAGAAATTCTCTACGTGGAAAAAAGTAAGAGCGAAAATATAAGGGCGAAGGGTGACCAAGCTAACGCTTTAGCCACCCTCTCGAGGGCTCTGGCTATATATCTTGATTTCACGGCCCTTCGCATGGGTATCAGGTTGCCCAAAAATCGGGAAACTCTCGATGCATGTAACTACCTTATACCTACGTGTGTGGGACTATGGCTGGTTGCTTTGACTTGGACAACCAATCGTTCAAACATATCCATGGGAACCCTAGGCGTAAACTCAATAAGCGATATACTGTATACATATATATATATATGGGAAAGATAATTATTGGTGAAACCGTGAAGAGGACACATCTGGCCATATACACTTCTCGTCGTTAACGCAGTGAATTTTATTACACCAAGTTAGTCTTGTAGATTTTTCAAGGGATTTACTGGAGAGTGGTGGTGGTTAGCGGGTGTACGAAGAAGAAAGACATCTGCGTATTCTGATCCAGACCACTTTTGTCTTGAAAAAGTTTTCGCCAAAGGTAGGTAGGTAGGTAGGTAGGTATGTGTGTATAAACGTATCGTATATATATAAACGTCTAAAAATTGCCTTAGCTTAGTCAAGTTTTTTTTAGTAATAAGAAATACAATATTACCCACATTTAGCAGCTGTAGCTAAAGAAAAATTTTATATCACGAATTTAAAACGCTTCTGCAGACTGAATAACCCATCTGCGAGAAGAAAATGACATTAGATTATTCGTTGAAACGTGAAAAGTTTTACTTTTTTTTAACATTTATTTTTTTTTTTTCCAACAAATTTTCGTCATTTTCACTTATTATTAAAAACTTTTTCTCCTAACTTTTAAACCCATCGGATCATCAGTTATCGAGATAAACTGTGCACAGATTTAAAAAAAGTTGTTTCCTCCAAAAAAACGATTTTCATGTAGAACAAAATAAGAGATTTGGACGGTTTCCTCACAGTCTCGTAAAAATTCAATCAATTTTTACAATTTTGTCATAAATAATTAAACTGGATATCCTTGAAATAAGATTTTTTTTTTTTTAACGAAATGCAATTAGAAAAAAAAAATCAATTTTTTTTTCACCCGATTAATAGGATTCAAATGCCAAACTAACATCAAAGATTTGATGTAAGAACGCCGGACGATGCATCACAATAAATACCAAGCACAGATCCTTGGATGTACATTATTCCAAGGCTATCTATCACGTAATTTATTAAATCACATTTAATGGCTCATGCTTAGCACAGCTTGACGTTTGACCGATAGCTTCAACGAGCTGAAACTACCGGTGGAAACAACAGCGAGGTTTTCTCTCTTTCTCTCTCTCTCTCTCTCTCTTTCCATCGCACATATCATTCAACATATCCTCAACTCCCACTCGTATATGACCATAATTTGCTAATTCCTTTCACAGAATTAGCGATATATAAAACGGAATTTATTTCGAGGTTAGAAGAGAAGAAAAAACAAAAAATTTAATTACTTATATTCAGAAAATTCGTCTTTATTTCGTTAACTTTACACTCAATTAGATTTCGGTTAATTAAATAAAAGAATAATTGTCGAAACGTATGTATGTATGTACACACGTACCATGATCATTATTTTAATTAAAAACTTAATCCATTTCAAAGTAAATAAAAAATTTTTGTGTTGGTGAATTAAATTTCGGTAGGTAGTTACTTCAGTATCGGGTAGACGCGACAGACGGACACGCCTTGTAAGAGAGCGAAGCTATTTAGCAGCCCTTAGCTGTGATTTAGTGGCGTTGTGGGTACACGGTTTGGTTATGTAGTAACCTTGTCAGAGCCGTGTATAGGCGGAGGGTAACTAAGTAAGGGAGAAATAGGGTGATTTTAGTATTTAGTTGTGTGTAGTGTATACCGATGTATAGCAAGAGGTTCAGGGTGGTTGATGGTGGTCCAAGTTGGTTGAGGGTGACACGGGCCACCCACGCCGTAGGGTGCGCAACCGCCCTTGCCTTTGCAGCTTGCATTAATGATGATTTTATTCCACACTCAGGCAGCTTCTGTCCTATCCTGACTCCGAGGGACGAGCCTAAGTGTCATACAGAATCGAGGATTATCTACGTAAAGTTTAGATACCGTACTGCGACAGCCTGGTGTTATTTCAGTGACCAATGACGAACGACGGATTATGGTTTATCGACCAATACCATCTCAGGGAGGGTCAAAAAATATTTTTTTACGATCAATCTTACTTCCCCCTTCGTATAGCAGGAAGATATCACCGTGAAAGACATTATTTTTTAAGTTAATAGAAAATATATACAAACTAAACTTTTCGTCACGGTATATATATAAAGTTACGTATGTATTATAGGGGGCAGGGTTGAGAATTCGAATTCAAGTAGTTCCGAATGGTTAATATTTCAAATTGAGATAATTTCGAATTTTAACTCTAATTTTGCTGAATATTTTACACAACGTGTGCAATTTGTACGACGTTCACCATAATGCACCATATGTGTAGAATAATTTTGGATTTAATTGCTACTCGAAATCACAATGTTTCAGCGTATGGTTTATATCTAATAGAAATGAAACAATACTATACGTTATGATCTTGGCAAGGCGCACGATGCGTGTCATGTTTTAGTCTCCCCTGAGGCAAAACGAGATTTGACACAGTGTGTATACACAAACTGTGTGACATGTGGTGCTTAACGAAAAGCTCGTTGGCTTTCATTAGCAGTCTGTCAAAAAGCGAGAGAGCAGTTCTTGCCATCTTAAAATAACCAAACCCGACATCCCTCTACACGCTCTCCGAGGGATAGTCTCAGGGTTTTAGGTTAATTTCAAAATCTTTCTTTTCAAAAATCGTCCGATTAGTCGAATCAATAAATAAAAAATATTTTTACAAACTAAAAAATAAATCATCTGCACAAGCAGTTTATATAAAAATTTCACAAGCCGTAATCAAACTTCACGTATTCCCATGCGACCAACGAACAGCTTAATGCTTCTGGCACGCGTGGTAGTCAGATAATCACAGTTTTTTTTACTGGATTTTCCCAGGGTGAAATACGACGTTGTAGATCCGTGAACCACAGGTTCTGCATCCGAATGTCACCACGAAAAAAAAAAACTCTCTCCACAGTAAAAACTGCAGTTCGTTTAATCGCTTTCTTTATATAATTCAAAAGTAACTTTTTACTTCAATGATGATAATCGGAGTTAATTTCTGTACTTAAATTTTCAGAAAACTATTTATACAATTAAAAGTGATTTTTGCAACTTCTTTTAGATTTTTGCGGCTCAGTTTTTTGCTGAATTAAATTCGACTATCGTTTAGAAAAATCTTTTGAAATTTGTTTACTTTTAATCAGTGAAATTTTTAACAATTTGAAATTTTCGCCGTAATGGTGGTCGAGGGTTTTGAGTCAGATCTCAGTAGAATAAGTCGGCTTTGCTCCGGTGTAGAGCGAGGCATTCCTCATGGACCCCGATCTTAATACGACCCGGTCGCACCAAGAGATGTAGGTAGGTAGGTATATACATATATAGCTACAGGGTATTCCCGGGCAGAAATCAATTTGTAGTTAATTCTACAGCGCGGTGTCTACGTTCGCAACAAAAACACGTCGTCGTCAGTGGTTTGTAAACGTATGTGTGATACCGTGTCCGTATAAACGGCATATACCTACGTATGTATGTATGTATGTACATACGTAAGTTCATACATACCTACATATAAGTACAACTCGTTCGGTTACTATCCATCCTGCACATGCACGCGGGCAGAAATCGTGCAGAGCTTCTTGTCGACCTGGCCAGAGTCAGTTGCATTGCGTTACGTTACGTTACGTTACGTTACGTTACGTTGCGTTGGGTTGCGTTGGGTTGGTAGGTATTGGCCAGGGTAGCATCTTGCCGACAAAGCGGAAGATTTCCCGGCTAATTACTAGGAGACTAATTGAATACTGCTGGCTCGCTCGCTCGCTCGCTCCCAGCTCCTCGTCTCATTCATATTCATGCCTTCGTAATAGTCTCTCCCTGCTTCCCTACCATCCCGCCTCTCTTACGACCGTTCGCTTTGCCTTGCCTTGCCTTGCCTTACCTTGCCTTGCCTTGGCCTGGTGGTTGGCGGGTTGCCCTGTACCTACTCTCCTCCTTGTACTGCCATGCCGGACATACGTTACTAAATTTCTTGTGCTAAACGCGAATTGGAACGCGGTTTTAGTTTCTGTTTAAAACTTATCGTCAATAGTTTACAGCCTTACCATATTTAGTTTGCAAATTTGTATAGGCTGTGCTTTTTTTAACTAATACGAAAACTTTAGCTCTTTAATTATCTAGATTTTAATTTTAATTTTATCAGAATTTATTAATACTAGTATGAAAAGTATCTGGCTTTGTTTTTCATATCATTTTCACTTAACTCTGATTTGGAATATGATAAAATCGATAAGGAGTTGCGTTTACCCGATGAAATTTTACCTGGTCAAACGAGTAATATAAATACTAAGAAATTTTTTCTTCCTTTTTTTCACTTTATCAGTGCCTAATGTCTGTCTGTAATTTTTCATCTATTCATTTTTTTTTTTCTTTTATTATACATGAGTGTTAATTGAGGACTGAAAACCAGACCGAAGATCTGCAAATTATAACTTCGTCCCTGAGAACTACGCCCTTCGTTGCACTATATAACCGAACAAAAGATCTAGCGAAACAAATCGGTTTAGGTAGCTTGCCGTGTTAGTGACCCTGGTAGTTAAAATTCTACGGTTGTCAAGACGGAATTTCGAATGATTTTTGTATCATTTTTTTTTTTCTCTTCTTCTTCTCCTTTTTTTTTTTTTTTTTTTTTATTTTTTTGTATATATGGTGGGTATATTCTTATCCGCTCGACAGATGTCTCCACCTGCTGCTATGTATCGTGTATAAGATATAGGTTCATTCTTTAACAAATAATTCCGATGTATAATTGTATATAAGATTATTGGTTAATTTGATAAAAATAATAATTGAACAAATGAGGAGTTCTTTTTTTTTTATTTATATTTCGTACTTCTCGCAATCGCTTATAGATCTTTGACGTCTTTCTAATTAAATTAATATTTTGTTAATTTGTTCTGTATGTATATATATATATATATATATATATATATATATATATATATATATATATATATATATATATATATATATATATATATATATATATATTTTATACTATCGTCACTAAAAAATATCATCGCGTGAGTTATAAACATATGGTAGAAATAATTCCTTAGAGAATTATAACTTTTCAATATCTCATAATCACGCATATCACCTTATACCTATAATATATACCTAAACCTTTATTATATACTTACTTAGTTACTTATTATAATTGACTTTTAAACAGAAGTCGCAAATACACTTTCGTGTAGGTATTATATATTATTTTAACGAATTAACTAATATCGACACGCGATTATCACTTTTTCAGTTTCATGATCAATAAAATCTATACGTTATAAAATCTTGACGAAAAAAAATACAATTGAAATTAATTTAATTAAGAAAAAAAAAAAAAAAAAAGAAAGAAAAGAAATTATCTGCAAGAACATAAGCCACGCGTAATTAAAGTCTCATATCATTTCGCGGATTGTCAGTACATAGACATAAGTACAGAGTGGAAATAATGTATAGTAATTTTAAAAGGAGATGACTTCTTGATTATGGTATGAGAGTAGCTATAATATAAAATAATGAAGTTAATCAAGATTCCACGTTCTTTTTTAAAGTTATACACCTTATACTCGTTGTCAATTGTATGGTATATATATATATAAGGGTACGATTATCTATAGGGAGTTAAAAACCGTGGACAATCGAGAGCTTCCTTGAGCCGTATTCGGTTAATATACCTAATATATTATCTGTTCGTGATTCGCCTAAGCCCTTGAGAAATTAACCGCTCGTAACACGCCCCCTATTGAAATTTAACGGCAATAGGTAGACCCAGGTAACTCAGTGAGAAGTCAGAGAAGCTTGAGCTTTCGAAGTGTTAGTTTCGAGGTGTGAGAGAACCGAATTGCCCTAAGACCCTTGAATACTTTTGACGATGTCACGCTGCGGCGTGACTCTAACAGAAACACCAACAGCACCTTCAGAGTCTGTGCAATCTCATCTCACCGTGAAGTTGACCGTGAAAAGGCCATTTTCATCATGTAAACATCAAAATGAAGATCGAAAAATACCCGGTCGTTGTACGCCCATTTACATCGAGTTAACGGTCTCTCTTTTTTTTTCCCCCAACGTCAATGGACTTTAGACTCCTATTTTATATTTAGTTTTCACCAAAAACTCGCCGGGGTTTCCCTTACCTTTCCTTTAACTTCACTTCACTTCCCTTCCCTTTCCTTCCGTCACGGGAGAGAAAATCTTTACATTAAACGGCGTTGACCTGGGGGTTCCTACAGTCTCAAGAGTCGAATCTAGGTACGTCCTAGAGCGCGTTGCGAATCGGTGGACTCTTCTTTGTCGCTCTGACCACAGCGATAGTCAACACGGTACTGCCCAGCGGGTGACGTCCGGATATTATTCGACGATAGTCTAAAGGACGTAGGACTTCATCCCTTCGAATTCCGGCTGTGAGACTGTCTCAACAATAAACGTTTTTAAATGTTTAAAGGTCGTATTCTGCAGACGGTCTCCTAGGGGTGAGCGACGACCCGGAGTTCCCTAGCTTATGGAATTACTTGCAAAGTAGTTTTCCATTAGGTTATGCGAACTTTCACCAAAAATTTGGAAAATAGAGAAAGAGAGAGGAAATATTAAGAGACAGAAAATCTCGTCTTTAATGATGAAAAATTAACTTTATCTTTCCGCGAATCTGGGACGTAGGATCTATTCGTTGTTTTCCGGTTTACAAAAATCGGTGTTTTTTTCATCATCTTGTATCTCCTGTGACTTTGAGAGCGTACAGTTGGATTCAAGATTTGTTACAGCTGTTTTTTCCGTTCAAGAAAATGGGGGTTTTTCTTGTTTGCCTCCGGGAAGAAGAGTCGAAATATTTCTTAAGCCCGGTGTTCGATGCGCACGGGTTCCGAAGGACAAAAGTTTACGACGAACAATACGTGTATCTATACGTTTAGAATGTATCCTCGATCAACAAATATTTTTTCACCAATTTTACTACACCCCTTGAGAATATATACGAGACTAGACATAGTCAAGTCAGTAACAGAATGATTTAGAATTTGCATTAATAATTTTATGTTAAGTATGAAGAATCGTGTCTAAGATGTAAAAATTAAGAAAGGATTCAAATGTCAAATGTCAAAGTAAAACCTTTTTTATGATCATTTTCTTTACTTTTAATAAATAACTTGCATTATAATCGTGAGAACTTAGATTTTAGATATACGATTCTACGTATATGTAGGTATATATATACATACACGGTATATATCTTGAAGTTATTATAGATAATTATTAAATGATGAGGGAAACTGTGAACTAAACAACTAAGTGGCGAACCGCACGTGTAGATACTCTTACACGTTGTTTTTTTTTCTTTTCTTTTTAACACTTTAAAGTAGTCAAAGATGACACAACTGTGTATTCTTTAACAGTAAGGCGGTGTGAGAAAAGACTTTGATAAACCAAAAAGTGGTATAGATCAAGTGAAGAAAAAAAAAAAAAAAAAAAAGAATACACAAAGAAAATGAAAAATAAAACCGTTTACAATAGAATGTTAATTAACTTAATGAATAGTATACGTTAGGTATTTTATACGGCTCATAAAGTACCGCACACTTGCAGTTAGAAAAGGGATTGAAGTAATGTTTCCTGTGAACATCATGTGCTGGCATTTAAAAACTATTATTTCTCTCCCAAGAAATTGAGGAATAAATAAAACGAACTTTTTAATATATGGTTAGAATGTTTGGTATATAAGATGGGACTGGGCTGGAGTATCAAATTTAAAAAATTCTGAACGGTCAAAAATTTCGAATTTTAATATCACCGAATCACAAGAAAGGATATTTTCCCGAGAGAGTCTGTATAGTCGATTTAAAAAAACTTCGAAGTGAAAAAACACTTTGGGTTCAAAATTCCAAAAGCTAAAGAAGCTCCGAAAGACCAAAACGCCGAGATTCGAAATTCATGCATAGAGGATCGTGCCTCTTCATTAAATTTTCGGATTCTTCGACTTTTGCAGTTTTGGATTTTCCGAGTACTGAACCGACTGCATTCCGATTCCAAAATTCAATATTCTGATTTTTGACGATCCAGAAAATTCGAGATCGTCTGAAATGAGTTCAGAATTTTGACCGTTCAGAACTTTGAAAATTCAGAACTTGTACCTAAAAAACCTTGCACATAAAAAAAAAAAAAAAAAAGAAGAAGAAGAAGAAAAGCCTTAAAGCTGCGATATTTCAAGAAATAATTGCGAGTCGAGTTGATTGGCAGACGTTTGTAATTTACTACGGTTAAGACCAAAGTGTTTTTAGAATGAAGTAGCAGCATTTTCATATCACGATTAATCTACGTCTTTACTTTCCGAGAATCTAGAAGCGAAAACTGGTATATTCTAATGCTTTAAAACACTAAATCCGATAAATGCAACTTAATCACTAGTTTGTGACAGACCTTGATGGACTGACACTGTACTGTTAAGCCAATTAGGCACCATTGTTTGCACAAGAGTTTAAACTTCCTTCGAGCCAATTCTCACGTAAAACGTCGCGTGCCAAGTCCATGCAATTTACAACCACTCCCGTATCCTGTTTCCGGTTTATCTTTACTCACTGATCCGTAAGAAACTCTGAGCATTTAACTCTTAACTAAAGAAATTGTAGATTTCCTGTCAATCGTAAAGGACTAAAACTTTCTTTATCTTTTCTTATATTTTGTCGAAAAATATCTCTTGCTGCTTAAATCATAAGTAAAGCATAAGCATTGTGAAGTTACTGGTAAAAGTTGGTCTTTGGGTTGTAACCTTGGCAGGATTGGTCATCGACGAAAATTTTAGATTACAAGAATTCAAAGAGCTAGGATAGCTACAGGGAGAATTTTTTGTTTATGTATATATGTACAGGTCCTTGGTACATTAGGTCACCATGTTGTAAATAACCTGCACAGGCATGGTTATGCGCGTATATATGTATATATAAAAAGAATAATTTATGGTGAAAATATTTGAACGTTTACTCGCAGTAGGAATAGTACCGGTCCTAACAAGGATGGGCATTGACAGTTTTGTTGAAAGTTTTGACCATAAATCGAACTGATATTGTTAAACTTTCAAGAGGAAACCCGCAACGCATTGTGTCGCACCTACAAGACTGTTGTAAATAATAGTCCCACCCATACCCAGGTCAGTAGGAGGATCCCTGACTTGGTCTCGGTTGCTGGTCGCAGACCCTGTCCATGGTCTGTGTTTCGCTTTCCGTATATAGGTATGTATAAGTTCGTGACAGAGAAGGTAGTTAGGTTAACCTACGAAGAGGAGTCCTCGTGAATGATACTTACTGCCCAGGAAAGCTTAAGGCATCCAACCTGTTGAGTTTAAATCCTATAAGCATCCATAAATCTGTCTATTAAGTTTAAGCGCATTATTCGTTGCCTCCGCACTCTCACGTTGCATTGCGTCATTTTTACCACAATTGTTATTATAACCATTACGTTCACCAAACTCTTTACAACCCAGTTAAAAATATGTTCATCGAATTTTCGATACTATGGTAGAAATTTGATCAAAAAATACTCTTGACTAGTTTCAATCATTTCAGATGAAAAATTACTGTCATTAGTTTGAATTGTTAATAACGTATATTAGTTTATCGTAGTTTAATTTTTAATTGTGTTACCTTGTATACCTACTCATTAGACTATAGTATGACTATGACAATGAGGGGATGTATATTCGTGGGAAAGAAAGGATCTATTATAATGTTTATAATATATTATACATCGTAATAATTTCTGTTCGATTAATAACGCAATTTACCATATTTTTAATCGGTGTAAAAATACGGTGATACGGTACAAGGTGCAATTTACATGGTATAAAATTTATTACCGTTATAGCCATAAAATATTATAGGCAAAAATGGACACGAGTATAAGTCGGTGTTGCTGACACATTGCCTGGGTGTTGTTTCTTTTTTTCTTTTTTTATTTCGATATGTCCTGCGATCTACTTTTACCTGTTTCTATAATCCCACAAGATGGCAATAAATTTGAACAAATCTATACAATAAATCAAAAAAAGCAAACAAAACAAAAAAATAAAACAAAGGAAAAATTAATTAGATTTCAAAGTTGTGATAATTTCGGCGTTTTTATCATTTCTCTTGTGATATTCTTGTACATGGGTGCAGTTTTTCTCGCTACGGTATTAGACGGTGAACATTTAAACTAACGTTAGTCATGCCTGCAGGGTGTAAAAAAAAAAAATAAAAAAAAAAATAAAAAAAAAAGGAAAAAGGTAAAAGTTCGTCGAAATCCCTTTTCTTTCATAGCATAATTATTTCCGTGTGTAATTTTCGGATGTTCAAAAACGGTATAAGGCTGGTTCTATAATCGACGGTGACATCCGGCGCCGTGCGTCGAAACGTTTAATGTCACTGTTTACGCACATTCTCACGCTCAATAATTTCTCATTATAGTAGCTGGGATAGAGTCATTAACGCCCGTCCTCGCTACCGCCTTTATAATATACAGACAATCCGAAAGTTCGATGGTTTTGAAACTTACGATTATAAAAACCGAAAAAAGGTTTAACATTTCCCATTCAAAAACCAAAAATTTCTGTTCCATTTTTGTTTCTTCTTTCTATTTTTGGATAATTTTAAATCAGAATATAAAATCGATGCTTCTTATCACACTCTGAAATGAAAATTCAATAATAATTAATCACGTTTCCGTAAGTTAGTTTATAGGTAAAATTTATCCCACAATAAGGTACCCTGTGCAGTTGTAAGTCGATTCGATGAAATCTGAGCACAACCTGCAGTGGGAGGGAGGCAACAACCTCGACGGATGTGATGAGTTTCCGACCACACGACGCGACGCGTTCGGTTTGTAATTGGACGGATTTCACGGTCCCCTTTTACTGCGAGTGTGCAACAACTTTGGATGCGTAGGCCCACTGCTAGCTAGTGTACATATATACATACATACATACATGTGTCTATGTATATGTTATCGTGTGTGCTCATGTGTGAACTCGTAGTGGTAAGAGAGATGAGACTAGAGAGAAGAGAGAAGATGTAAAAAGAAAGAGATATGTATAAGTATGAAAAGAGAGAAGAACAGACCTGCGAGAGGACCGGCAGCAGCCACCCACGGTGACCCAGCAGCCCAACCGGCCCGTCTCGCGCGTCGCTACTTACTGATATTTATTGCGCCCAGAAATGTGTATGGGACTCATAAATCTCCGCATTCACACGGAGTTTCTAATTTACATATTCCACTCGCCTTCTCCGCGCCTTTCCTACCACTGTGCTACCCCATATCGCTACCCCAGGAACGATGCTCTACGTTGCGACGCCCTCTAGCCCCCCCCCTCTTTTCAATTTTACTATATAGTTTCCTATACCGTACAGCGAAAAATTATACGATCAATCTTTACCGCTGTCCTTACCTTAGAGTTCACTAACTCCATAGACATAGACGCCGTCTTTTATACAAACTGGAATGGCGGATGTGTGTAAAGTCTAACGTTATCGGATATCGAGTTATGATAAATGATAGTTTTTGTGTATAACAAGAATAAGTATTATTAACATTTGACCATTGAATACAATAATTTCTAAATAAATAATTATCTAAATACACAGGGAATTAAGATAATCAACAATTACCATGTCAACTTGGTGAAAATAATAATATAAAAGAAAATAAAAAAAAAAACAGAGAAATTATTTGTAATGGTTAGCAACGTAGCGTTCATATTATATGTAATTTATATGTCATTATTATATACCACCAACGAGCTCCAACCGTTTGACAAGTAACCATTGCGCAAAGTTTAAGCGTCGAAGTAGATGAGAGTGTTAAACGTTAACTGGACTCTGGGGATTATCGGTGTAGATAACTTTAGCGCCTGTTTTCATTGATTCGAATCACCTCTTGCGCTGCTGTTGCACATGTTTGTACATAAATATACTAGATTTGTTTATGTAGGTATAGGTACATGAGATAGATATATAAACGCAGTTTTGTATATAGACCATGCTGCGATTTGACCGTTTACTATGTTTGAGAATTTGACAGAGTAAAGATCGATCTGCAATCGATCTTCAACATGGTTTTTTATAAGTTTTTTATAAATTTTCTCATCGATATTATTAAAATTAATCTTTTTAAGTGTATAGGCAAAAATATTTTCTAATTATTTTTGCGTTTTAGAGAACGTGAAATTTGAAGTAAATTAAAGAAAATTAAGAGCTGAAGTTCCGAATGCGTAAAAATTTCAGATTTTAATATTACTGACTCGTAGTTTTTAGAAAATGTACTTAGACGTTTCTGGAAATACGAAATCGTCTTAAACGAATTTGGCATTTTGATCGTCTGAAATCTTCGAAATTTGGAATTTTAACCAGAGCCTAAATAAAATTGAAATCAATAAATATTAACGTGAGTTGAAAAACTGCTGAGCTGTTGTTGCGTAAAAATCCGAACTTCCGTTCTTCGAAAATGAGGATTCAAAATTCCGAGAAGTTAGTTCGGAGAGACGATCCTCGGACAGAAGATATACCTGTCTAAAATACTTGGACAAAAATCAGACGAGGGTTTAGAACTTTAGAATCGCGAGAAAAGTACGAAAAAAAACGAAGAAAAAAAAAAAAAAAAATGAAAAAAGAAAAATAAAATAAGAAACTTGAATTGAAATCAAAGAATCTCTTTCGAAGGTTTCTCACCCTGTTCTCCGCCCCATCGTTCAGCGGGGTTGACAGATGGTCGCCTTCCATTTCGTCTCTCTTTACCAACTTCCCCGAGAACCACTCATTTTCGAAACACTTCTAAAACCTACCCTCCCTAATTACTACTTACTTTTTTCATTATCTCGTGGAGAAACTTGCGATATTACTTCATCCATTCCCAAGCATCGAAGAAATTGGACATTCATTACCCAAGAACATCAAAAAGCTCTCGTTCGATCTAAAGACATTGCAAAAACTGTTCTTATATTGAGATGAAGTTTCAATCCGATTATATTTTAAACTATGGCGATTAAACTGGATCATTGTGAATTTTTTTTTTTAGTCACCAATCATTTCGAAGCCTGATATTGTAGTAAGATTTTGGTATTGTAACCGCAAAATTGTGGTTTCAAATTATTCCGAATGAAGAAAGCCCAGTGGCGTATGTATATTGTCTGTAAAAATAGGTATGATGACTAAGAGTTAAAAATACGATGTCTATGTAGACAGGAATAGTAGCACCGACTGTTATATGACTACTGCAGGTAAAGGGTCAAGCTGTTTTAATATGCAAGGTGCATACAATAAAAACATATAGTGTGTTACATAGGTAGCCTGCACCATAAGAAATGACAGTGTTCTGTCTGAAGATTTTAATCGTGAATGATAAAATGAATTCCTCATCGTGGAGCTAATGCATCATGTCACTAGCGCGAGTAAGATATATATGCATTAGTGTAAATGTTGATGCAGGTATATACGTATCTATATACATATACTTTATTCGTTTCGTTATATTAGATAGATCGCGTATGATGGAATAACATTTTTTCATCCTCTCCTCATGCCTAAATTTTGAAATTACAATTTAGAGTCATATAATTTCCTAAAATCGTTCTTATACCTTCTTAACGGACTCGGCACACCTCAAAGGTACGCTACTGTAGTCCGACGGAAACTATCGTGATCATATATATGTGTTGGAATTTTTGGATATCTTTGAAAATGAAAAAGCAGTTTAGAAAATATTTATAAGCTAATTATGACACCTTTTGAAGAGAAGAAGAAAAAAGAAAAACATTTTTTCTTAGTCTTCTAACGATTTTTCTGTATATTCATAGTTATAGGTATATATATATATATATATATATACATTTGGGAAGATGTTTGGGTGTATGGTGAAGGCCGAGTATCTGATTAAAAGTAACCAATTATAATCTTAACTGAATTATTTTTGTTATACTGTATGTTTTTAGGTTTATTTTTGACGCTCGTCCTCGTCTGCGTAGCCACCCAAGCTTCATCGCACCTTAAAGTGCCGTGTAATTCTGTTATACCTATCTGAAATGAAATAAATTCATTTCACGCCCTGTCAGCGCGCAATTATTTTAGATGCAGCCATTTTAAAATTTCGTTCCATGACTAACACCTCGACCCTTCGTCTGAACTCGACCACGTTACCATGCTCATGTTATTTTGCAAAAGGAAATCGAATAATTGCAAAGAAACGCAACCTTTATGGTAGTTGTTTCGCTTCTCTGATCCTCATTTCATCCTCTTCTCATTCTCACATTTTTCAACTCTTTTTATCTCTTTCTATCTCACAATATCCTCTCACTGACTGCCACTGGCATCATAGTATATCCATGGGGCGTAGTAACATCGTGCGCACGTGCGTACGTGTGCGTGGGTGAGGAGTGATGCCTCGAAAGTATCCCTACTGCATGAGATCATGTGCAACATGGATGTGGTGTACATGGTCGGTGCAGTCCTGCTGTTGTGATGGGAGGAGCAAGGTGAGGGAGGGCATCCAGACACATACAGACACATGTGTATACACGGTATCGATGCATGTGAACATGGACATGGACTTTTATGGTTGTATATGCGTGTATATGGTAGTAGGAGAAGAGCCGGCTTCTGAGCTTGTAATTATGTTGATACGAATGATCTCCGGGCCCCGTCGTTGGCACAGCCTCCAGCGGTGCTCACCGTCTGCTCACCGGGTTCAGCCCGGTTTGGGACCAGGCGGTTTAGGACCGTAGCGAAACCAGTTTAAGTGGTTAAGTGTAGATATAATTGATTTCCATTTTATGAGCCCTTACCAGTATGGAGAAGATGCACTGACGCGAACATATGTACGCGACCGGGATCCGCGGACTATTTCTTTTTACAATTTGGATTACTTTCCGCCTTTCATTATACAGTACAATTATCAGTAAAACCTAAAAAACAAAAAGCAATTTTCAACGCGAGATATATTACAGCGGTTTTATTCCCAGAGCTGCTGCTGCTGCTGCTGCTGCTGCAAAAAAAAAAAAAAGAATCAGCGGAATGGAATCGACCGATGGAATTCGAGTGTCGCGCAGTCTCAGCCAATCTGGTCTGCACATACGATTGTATCCGTATTCTCATTGGCTGAAATAACTCATCTCTGTTCAACAACTCAGTCATGAAAATTAATCGTGAGATACTTACAGTAAATTTAATACCCTGTACCTACTTGACACGGCAACTGGTGATTTGATGAGAACAACCGTTTACAGCTTCCATTTAACTTCTACAACCCTTAAATTACGCTCTACCAGTGCATATATCGTACTTTTTACTTTTCTAAGTCGGAAACCACACGCTGTGGTGGATTCTTCACGAATTAACTGATCAGGACACGTCGAAATTTCAGGATGTAAGATCAAGAAAAAGAAGAGAAATATTTCGAAAAAAATTACTCCGATTCAAACATTTATCGATTAGCTACGTTGAATTAATTGCATAAACTGTTCTTACAGTATATGAGACAATTCTGTGGCATGGAGAAGTCGGTTCCTTCGACGATATCTCAAATGTCATATTGAAGAATACATTATACGCCGCACCCGTACGAAGTGTGAGATTAAGCTTTTGGTTTTATTCTAGATGTCAAATCTCCATACATACCAGAGACAAGGTGCGTCACTTTGGTCTGTTACAACAAAAGCCCTAAAGAAGAGGTTGGATTTATACTTTTTTAAATCAATCACATGACATAATTTCACATATTCATATCATACAGGTATTCGAAAGTGATAAACTATTCACATAATCAGTTTATCGATATATATGTGTATATATATATATATATATATATATATATATATATATATATATATATATATATATATATATATATATATATATAAAAGAATTTTAAAACCCTCTCGTAGAGTTCAAGGGGTTCAGTTACATTCTTAGCTCATAAAATATAACTAAAGTTGTACAGGCGGTCCCGCTAGTGCAGACGCACACGTATATCTTTTCAGATCATAAGATAAGATCTTGGTTAATCGGTATGAAGCTAAAGGTCAATTGCATCCAGCCAGTTTATTATAATTATATATTTGCAGGGATAGATGGGACCTTAATTGGCATTGAAGAAAACACGTAAACAGCAATTATATGGTTTGATCTTTAAACGTCTATGAATTGTGCGCGAATATGTTATCTACCCTCCAGGACCATTTCAAATCCAATATCTAAAATACGTCCGTTTATTTCCTTTCTTAATTTTTTTTTTTGTTTTTTCTTTTTTCACTGCGCATTTTCTTCGTGGCGAAAGTTTTTATTTAATTTTTTTTTTTTTTTTTATCTCCGATCAGTGAAAAAATGATACCTTGGTCAAAATTCTGAAAAAATCTGCGGTTGGTTTCTTTTTTTTTCTGCATTGTGGTTCACGCCATATTTTTTTATTTTTTTTTTTTTGCCAAACTTAGGTGGGGAGGTTTTAAAAACTGGTTAGAAAAATGTAGAGAAAAATTTTTACCTAAAGTTTATCGCGATCAATGAAATATCAACAATATCAAGAAACTTTAAAGCAAAGTCTGGGCTGATCTACAAATTTACAATAAATAAAAAAAAAACGTTTCTCACTCCTCTATTTTCTACTTAATCCCTACCTACGTATACGTACTCGTATATCGTGCAGATTAGCTGCAGCGAGAAGGATGCTGCTGTAGTAAACCTGAAACCGGACCACACACGTGCTGCAGACTGTCCTTCCGCTGCACTGCTAGGAAGTAGACGTTTAAATTTTGTCCTTTTGATTATTTTCGAATGAAGAATTTTAAAGTGCGACTAAATTTTCGAGTACAAAATTTGATGTTTCTGTCTAAACGGACATATAGATCATAAATATGGGATACGAGTTAATAATGAATAGCATGGGATAGAAAAAATTATGAACTTCAGGGAAAGTACAGATATGTGAGTGTGAAAATGTTTTTTAATTTTTTTTTTTTTGTTTTTTTGTTTTTTTTTATTTTTCTTCTTTTTTTTATTATTGAAATTCCATTTATTTTTTTCTTTATTACGCCTACAGCTAAAAGTACGGAATAAAACCTACGGACTAAAATTATCAGAGATTTCTAAATTTATTTATATTTACAAGTTTTCCACCGCCTTTTTTTTTTCATTTTTTTTTTTTTTGTTTTTCTTGTTTTTTTTTTCTTTTTTTTTTTTTGGAGAAGGTCGATTTAATACTATTATGGTAGGTATGGTATATTATTATACATTACTATATTAATTAATATTACACGAGCGCGCGATAACCTCTAATCAATCATTCATATACACAGATTATATATTATATACATTCGCTAATACATATATGTATGTACATAAATTGATATTATATATATATATATATATTTATATTTATATGTATTCATTGATATCACACTTCACGGTTTCATATACATCGATAATTATCACCATATCCAATAATTCGTTATCCTTCTCGTTCGCAATTTTATATCCAGACATTAAATATATATATTATTAATCAATAAAATGAACTATTTACACTGATTTTAACACAATTACAAAACAAAGTTGTAAAAATTTCAATCACTGTTCCTAATATAACGCGGAAATTAAATATTTTTATAAACCTTTTCGCATATCTTTTTCATCCTCAACGATTGGGCTAAAGCAAAATTCGATTGACACAGATACAACTCAAAATTAAATTGCTCAAAGTTCACGATTAAATAAATATAATTAATAAAAAAAGTAATCAATGTGAAAGATTAAAAACACGTAGTAATAATTAACATCAAGTAATATACTTCGCTTATTTTTAATTGTTACGTGGATGGTTATGACGAGGAAATGAAAACAAAATCAGGATAGTAAAAGTCAAAAAAATTACAAAATTAACCAGTATAAAAACGTGGTAAGTTATTCTTACGTTCTTTTCTACTGCCAATTTTATTTATCAATTAAAGCGACTAATCAATTTCTTGAGTCTACTGCGTGTTAAGTTTCTGTATCAGTTTAAATTCAGTTCTGTTTAATCATCCTGATTGTATATTTAAATGCTTTGATATAATGAGAGTATAATAATTAATGATATGATCTTTCGTGTTTGAAATTCGATTGAAATGTAAGACTTTTTATATTGAATTGAACACTGACCTTTATAATCCTCGACATATATAATATTTAGGTATTACATTGTTACCTGTAAACTCTTTTGTTCCACAGAATAGAGCGTGCCTTAACTGAATGTAAAAGAGTTTAATTTCTCTGATATTTCCTTTACCTTTTAATGTATACCTACACCTACCGTGAATTAGCACTGTGCATGCATCAGGCAATATCAATCGACACGCGAACATTAAACTCAGTTTCAGAGATCTCGCTATACACATACTTACATACTATATTCGAAAGCTGTTGACGTAGTAATTACGAAAAGAATTGAGAACGCTGTGCCATCTGGCAAATTGTTCGAGCAACGAAAAAAAAAATAAAAAAAACACAAAAAAAAGATCGTTTTCGGTTATTTGTTTGTTTGATTTTTTCTATTATTTCTGTACTTTATTTTTTCACCATTTTCGCGGTATTATTCGTCGAAAATTTTAAGTTAATTATTAAAAAACTCTAAACATGCTCGCTTACATTCGCACACACACACGTAATTCTCTCTCTTTCTCTTTCTCTTTCTCACGGTTTCTTCTTTGGCTCCTCGGAGACGTTCTACCATCACCGACGAATATTTATCTACTACACTAGACAACATCTACATATACATATATACCTATCGGTCTATACACGAGGGTGTAGAGAACGAGCGAAGTTCCGGGGCTAATTGGGGGTGGCTGGGCGTGGCGGACGTGGTGGTGGTGGAGTTGAGGACGAGGGTGGATACGGCGCATACCTCATACCCGTCGCCGTTGAGGAAGGCGAGGGTCGCCTGGGGAGCATGGGCCAGGGTAGACTGGTCGTAGTGGGGGTTGGAAACGCCGCGAAATGTGTTGCAAACGGGGAAGGTATACCCCCGCGTCCATGGGCTTGCGCGACACCACCGTATACGAGGGCGGAGGCAGGAGGAAGCCAGGGCGCCAGAGGGTGAGCACCGTGTTGTCCGCTACCGTCGTGTTGGACGCCTCCTCCCAGCCCCGGGGACGACATGGCGAGGTGTTCGTATAGACGAAGTGGTGGCACGCCGCAGCGCACCAGCTGTTGTTCCATCAGCTCCATCGGATCCCTGAAAACACGATGTAAAATGGTCGTGAGTCTTCCCTTGGTATTTAGTTTTTTTATTTTTTCTTATCGCACAACTTCCCGCAAAAATTTCCAAATTTTTACACATTTCAAAGATCACCAAAAATAACACAAGAGATAACAACAACAAAAATTACAAATACGATTGGAGATATCTGTCTCAGACGATTTTTTTGGATTTCGAGAATGATCCTCTTTTCATTTCAAGACAGCGCACGCAAAAAAGTCCGAATCGTAAACGAAAAAGGGGCAATAAGTTTGAAGAACTTAGGTGAGACTGCGTGAATTATTATACTCTTAGGTATGGTATGAGATGTGTGTGTGTAGTGTTGTAGAACAATGATTTTGTTATGTATGAACGGGTATAATATGGAGTGAAAGAAAGACGAAGAAAACTTATTTTCTTTCTTTCCTTATTTCCTTCTTTCCTTCTTTCCCTCTTTCCCTCCTTTACGTCCCTCTCCACTTACACCTCCTCCTTACTGCTTAGCGAGTAACACGACACCTTGCGCACGGACATGCATACCAACCTAAGGGCATATATACTAGCCAGAGGTATACTGTGCTGAGAGACCCAGCCGACCCAGGCCAGAGGGATTAGGGCCCTGGAGCTAATCGTCGGCGTGCTCGGACTGCCCGGACGTGCCGGACCACACACGGCCGCGTCTGCTACCATTCATTCTTCTTCTCGTTCTCGTAAAATATCGCTGTCAAGGCCCCAAACTCTATTAAGCCGGTATTGGCACCTCGATATCTGCACGGTATGTTATTCCACGATGTATAAATCGTGACCAACTTTTATGATGGGTAAAAATACACTAAGTAATCTGCATATACGGTAGATTATTATCACGGCTAAAACGGGCTAATTGTAGCTTTATAGTTGATGGTCGATACTCACTGAATTCTTTTTTTCTTTCTTTATTTTAGTCACTCTGTTTCTGTATTTCAAAATGATGTATGGAAAAAAGAGGATCGATCAGGTGATGCCAAATGCAGTAACTGTACAACATCCACGTATTGTACTACAAGTGTATGGAGAAAGTGGTTGTGTTTCGTTTCCATTTGACTTTATTTTTTGTTGATATATACAGTATATTTTTATTTCTTTTCTGTGTATCAAGAACCGAATGGTATTTTGATGAAGGTGAAAGAAAATTGAGAGTCTGGCACGCAGCAAGGACTAACAATAAACTAGGAAACTACTTAATATCAAGTTTGCAAGATGCGTGGTAGACCTCAGGCCGTGGCTCACAGCCCAGTCTTTGGAGTATTTTTGCCCGCAGGGGCTGTTTAAGAATTCTCGTCGGGTAAACTAATCACCGCGTGTTATGATTTACAACCCAAGTAAAGGTGAAAGATGAGGCGTGAGGAAAAGGAACTAGCTATATAATATTACCCTCCTTTTCCAAAGTATCCATGATCCTTAAGAATAGCCTCAACTTACTTAAACAAGTATAATGTACATCTCTGATACTTAAAACGTTAATAATCATTCTCGCCATTATTACTATATAAGAAAAAGATTAATTCTTGTTCCATTATTTGCGGATATATTGACTTCGAAGTGATACGATAAACTCGGTCAATTCCAGTAGCCAGTAAAACATATCATTGCTCAAATAAAAATTCGTGTACCGCTACATACCTACTCGATTTGTGGCGTGTATTTGGTATGCATCCCACACATATCATGTCTTTGAATAATTTATCGTGGGTTATACCCTCAAGGCACTTTGTATATCGTCCAATTTGACGACAAGGGATATCCCCAACATTTGACTGGTAGGTAGGTTGGTATATGTGTATAACCCGAGTGCACGATATCTTCACACGTTTAAGATACTCCGAATAAAAGAATGATTATTTGGTAATCGTGGCAGCGCGGTTTCTTATAGTAGAATAAGGTGAATTCCACCGAATGGCGAAGACGGCCTGTTATTCCGTTCTCTGACACAGGGCATTAGGTAAGTGGTAGATAATGATAGGTTACACCCGTTGATGGGCAAAGGTAGTCGTCTATCGAATGGTTTCTCTCACTCCACCCCATCGTTCTACCGAAACCGACCGCCCTACCCACATATGTATATCCCATATACCTCACGGATTATCAACATCAATAGATATCCATATAAATGGGTGGGTGCGTGAGTGCGTGCGTGCTTACGGTGGTCTGGTTGTGTGGTGATCCTCTTGGTAAAGGAGCTAACGTGCAATGCCGTGCGGATGGGTATTAAGAAAGAGAGAGTTGATATTAGATTATGAAGAAGAATAAAGATGAAGATGAAGAAGAAGTAAAAAAAGAAGATGAAGAAGAAGAAGCAGAAGATGAAAAAGAAGAAGAAGAAGAAGAAGAAGAAGAAGAAGAAGAAGAAGAAGAAGAAGAAGAAGAAGAAGAAGAAGAAGAAGTAGAGGCTAAGACGTAGGGTATAACAGCGAAGAAATTAATAGCCATAAAATATGAATAGAAATTAGCGGGTTTGGGTTGGCGTGACGCGTTCGCTCGCTCATTTCCTTTCGGCGCGTTGAAAAACAACAAAACAACAAAATATGTTTCGAGCCTGTAATTTAGCCGGGCTGCCGCCGACCGCGCGTTATATACCTCTCCAACAATATATTAGTATAGGTATTGAGTATGTGCGTTCTTTACCGAGTTTCACTGACAATACGCGATAGTATAATACGAACAAGTGTGGGAGGAAAAAGGATGGGACATACGCTCGTACTGGGACGGGGGCAGAAAGGGTAGGTAGATGGTCTCCGGGTCGGTATGGCCCATCGCCCAACGTCGCACGGTAGGGTCTGGTAGGTAATGATCCGCGGTAATGACCCTGACGCTTTCGTCTCGACGCCGACGATGAGCGTTAACCGTGTGAGACACACACATGTATACCTGTTTCATAACCGTGGTGGTGGAGCAGAAGGATATAGAAATATATATATCCACGCGTGTGTGTGTGTGTGTGCGTGGTGGTGGTAAGAGAGCAGACCGACGACTCTCTCGCGGAGATCGAAACCTGACTTATAACCGCGGTGGGTTTCGATTCGGGACCGTCTTTTGTTTTTGCGTTTTAAACGGCAGTTATTAGCTCCGTTGCTAGCTGCCGGCCCTGTTCATCGGTCTCGTCGGTCTCGCCATCCTCACCAGGCCAGCACCTCTGGCTTTCCTCTGTTCCTCCTCGCTGCTCCCTCTCGCGGTAATGCAGCCCGCTAATGGGCCGACGCGTTGGGACGCCGGTGTACGAAGGGTGGGGAGGCCAGAACGCGGCGGCGGTAATGACAGGCCGCCCGCTCTCGGAGCTAATATAGATGAATGCTCTGCCCTCCCTGGCCTCTCTGAGCCGCTCCCTGGCCGCTCTCCTGGGTCGTTCGTCCTGGCCTTCCCTGCCCCGCGGGCCAGAGGGAAGACCTGGGTCTCGGGAGTACTTGTTCGCTAGGTTGCCGAGAGAAAGAGAGATAGATAGATACCCAGGACCCTGAGGGCCATCTATCTATCAGCGCCGGCGTGAAGTGGGCGGGTGCTCGCGCTCTGTTGCGGTGGACGGGCCGCTCTCTCATTAAGCCCGGTGCCGCCGCGCGCATGCTCGCTGGCCCTTCCGCATTATCGGTTGGCCGGACCCGACTATCGGACTATTGCGAGCTCAAGGAGTGTGGAGGAATTCGGAGGGCGCGTTGTTCTGCACACATATACATATCGTACCCACACGGGGGTATGACCCGGGTCTAACACACGTATCGTGGATATGAATATCGCAAAAATAAAAAAAAATAAAAATTGCATCAATTTCATTATCGAACGATTGTGTGTTAACTTTGTCTATTGAGTATTGGTTTTGTTAATAATTTGTAAGGAAAGGAAACATCGTGTAGCAGTTTTGAGTACCAAGATCGATTTTTGAACGAGAAGAAGGACCCTTGATAACAAAAAAAAAAAAATTTTTTAATAAATAAAATAAAGCCTCGTGAGTACTTTGGTTTCTACGTATGTGTAGTTTGATTTTGAAGGATATGTAGGGGAAGTAAAATCGAGGGTCCCGTAGGTTGTCTAGGCGTGACGGTAATTCGCTTGTCGTTTCTTTCTACCTACATAGCTCATCTGTCGTTGGCAATCTAGGATCTTTTTGGTTGTAGTAGTCTGTGTCGTTTTACGTTAAAAGAAGAAAAACAACCCCCTTATGAATGTAATGCGGGTGAGTTGAGTTAGCTATGTGTAAGCTAGTTTTGTTATGGTATAAGTGCGACGAGGGGTTCCTCGGTAAATTTATAGACCAACACCTTTTGCACGTGTTGGGGACCTGGGGTATACCCATCTACCTACCTACCTACCTACCTACCTACCTGGAGTTGGGGAAAACGTAATGGAACGTCGGAGCAACTTTTCTTTGTCGTTAAATATTTTGACGTTGAATCGAAGCTGACTTTTAAATTATACGGAGATAAGTATAGCTTTTGTGTAAGGCAGGTGTTGAAGCTGGGGGTTTTAAGGAGGAGGAAGCCCAGGGCGGAGAGGGGGATTATTTTTAATATCTACCTGTTCTCCTAGATTCGATTATAAGTATTTATTTATTTATTTATTTTAATCCGGATTAATCGCACGCGAACACTATACCAAAAATAAAAAAAATTACAAAATTACAAAATTTATACCTACCGATCGAAATCCGTAAGTCTGGACGAATCACGGAAACCTTTGGCGAATGGGTTGCTGTCGATTTTCAACTTGGTTATCTGTAAGAAAGAGAAACGATGGTCGTTATGTATAATTAGTTTAAAATTAATGGCTGTTGTGTATAACCGAAACTCGCACTACTTTTTTTTTTTTTTTTTTTTGAGAAGGACGATGTTTTCTGTAGACGTCGAGATGGTCGTTGAAACCAGCACGAAATGGGTTAGGAAAAATGAGATCGTCATCACGAGACGACGAGAGAGGCGAGAAGTATAAAGGAGAATAAAGCGATCAGGGCGGCGAGAACCATAATTCACTTTTTGCACAGCAGGGTTGATTGATCGCGTATATAGCAGAAGAAATGAGAAGAAAATAGATATAGGGTAGGTTTGTATATATACCGTGAGGTTATGAGGAAAGGAAACACAGGCTGCAGGCAACCCAATAGTCAAATACTCGAAGATTTCCGAAGACATTGTATTTGTCATTTCAACCACATGGTGGGGGTTTCCGTTCCATGTTATTATTTGTGAATACAATGACTTCGGAAATCTTCGGGAATTTGACTATTGGGTTGCCTGCATCCTGTGTTTCCTTTCCTCATAACCTCACGGTATATATATATATACGCAAAATATGAAAAAAATGTTTCAATTTTATTAAGTATGGGGAATTACAGAACGTCAATCTAGTCAATTTTTAAAGAGAAAGAAATCTAAAATTTTTGAATAAAATATATAAAATCAATCGATTAATATACTACGTCAATCCATCGTATGGAAATTTTCATGAATTGAATTCCATGAACTAGCGAACTTTGATTCAAAAAATCTGCATATAAATGTTAACGAAGAACTTTAATCAATTTACATATTTGAAATATAAGGCGAAAAATTGCTACGAATTTGAGTTTTTATTCAGCTTTTATTAACTTAAGAAAAAAAAAAAAACAAATTTGGTATGGACTTTGAAATAAAATTCACACATTTTATTTACGTTTCGGATAGAAATACTTGGGGCTACATTTTTGACTCAAAGTGACTAAAAAAATGTGTATTTTAAACATTTCGAGGTAAATATTATACAAGGGAATAATAAATTCGTGATGTATCGCAACGTTGAACAAAAAATCATATTGGTTTCTTTTATTTCACCCGAACTTTTGGGGAAATAATCCTTTTAAAAAACTGTGATTCGGTGATATGAAAAATTTGGAATTTTTTACCGTTTGGAAGACTTATAATTCGAAACTTTAAACTGTCCCCATATTTATTTGTATTTTTTATTTTTATTTGTTTTTTATTTTTTGCAAAACTAATATGCACACACGTGGGTGCGTATGTATAATTTTTATTTGAAATGATAACGAAGCGACAACGACATGAATGTAACAGCTGAACAAAAGCATCAGTCAATTTGTCAACCAGACGTGCAGGTCAAAAAAAAAAAGAAAGAAAAAAAAAAAAATGAAGACAGAAAGAAAAAAAACTCTGTCTAAAACGAGGTCCTTGTCTCTGGCCTCTTAATTCGTCGTCAAAGAAAACGCCATCTGACTGACACGTCAATCTCACTGACACTGACTGACTTCACTAAATATATTCACGTTCACCGTGAGATCATTATACGTATAGTTTTTGATAAACCATCAAAAAAGGTAACTTGAAATGGAAGTAAAAAGTGAAATTATAAGTCCGTTAATACCGGTGGTGGTAAATGAGATGAAAAATCAATGATTTAGATTATCTTACCAGCTGATTTTGGTACGCTGTGACCGCTGTAAAGATTGCTTCTGGAAAGATAAAAGTCTTGTGTTCTTCATGCTGTAGATCTGTGATCGGACTGTTGTCGTCTGGTGAACGACACCGGACCAGGTGTATCCTTGGCTGGTACCGATGCATAGAATTCAGGATAATCTGAAAATACACACGTCACATATAGTGACGTTAAAATTATGAATCTCAAATATTTCCTTATGATCATGCTAAGCCGAGCAGATACAGCATGTTAAATAATTAATGACTGTAAACTATATATATAACATAGCTTAAACCCATCGCCATAACCCAAACCTAGTTCAAACTCTGAGTTCATACAAAGAGTTTTTCTACTATCTCAAAAAAATTTTCATTTTTATTGTAAATTCTGATCTATTTGTAGTGGATAAATTAAGAATATTTATTGATTTTGAGAAAACCAATATGCCTTATTAACTTCCCGCAATGAAAATTGAAAATTTTCATAAAAAAGGGAAGTTATTGGTTTCGGTCCAATTTTCGAAAATCGAGTTTTCATCGGATCTCGACGTTTTGGGGTCCTACGAAGCTATTCTGACTATTTTCAGATGGACGTCCGTATGTGTGTGTGTGTGTGTGAACAAATTTTTGTCGTACGATATCTTTAGAACGAATCGACCGATTGGAATGGTTCTTATGGCGATCGAAAGGGTTTATCAAGACTTAGATCTGATTAGATTTTGGAGTCGATCGGTCGAGTAGTTTCCAAGTTATTTGAGAAATAAAAATGAAAAAACAATTTTTTTTCATGTTTTTAGCGCATAACTCCTAAACTGTTCGTGCGATTAGTCTCAAAACTTGATCAGACTTAGCTCTTGGATAGCCCTTTTCATCGCCGTAAGATTCATCAAAATCGAACGATTGGTTTAAAAGATATTGCACGACAAAAATTTCTCTTTTCGTCGTACGATACCTTTGGAACGAATTAACCGATTTGAATGATTCTCGCGGCGATCGAAATGGTTCATCAAGACTTAGATCTGATTAGATTTTGGAATCGATCGATCGAGTAGTTTCAAAGTTATTCGAAGAATAGAAATTGAAGAAAAAAAGATTTGTATACGGAAAACTAATTATACTTATAACCTTCTTTAATTTATTATAAACGCAATAGTATCAATTAATTGTAACGTATTTAACACAGCGGGAAGTTTTCGGGTTGGCCCACAGGTCAACCGGTTTCCTGATTTTTTTTATTCTGAGAAAATAGATCGTAACTTCATTGACAGAGATGATATATATGTAAAACTGAAAGTTCAATATTTCTAAACCGTCAATCATCAGTAAATTTTTCGTAACAGAAATGAAAGACTAGAAGAACATCAAAAGAGACTAGAAGACTGATAATTGTTGTATCTTGCTTATATAACAATGGTTGATTATTGATATAAACTATCTCGATGATTTTTAGACATTCTTTTGTATTCGTGAGAAGAATGAGAAACTGAAGCAACGTGGGGTATAGAAATATGTGCCCACCAAGTGCGTAGCTGTTCTGAAAATGATATTTTCATATCGCATATTATATCATCATACTGTAAAATCTAAAACTGTGATAGATATTTTTTACTTGTCACAATGTTTTTGCCACGTATTTCACCATACTTTTTGTAGAATCGATCACACATGTGTATACATTAGCGGATTATAAACAACTAGTGAGATTTTGTTTCAGATTTCATGTTCATCGTATACGTACGTGACTCCGAATAAAAAGAAGAAGATAAAAAAGAAAAAGAAAAAGAGGAATGTGTATTCTTCGATAAACTTCTATGATCAATATATCAGAAACCTCTCTGCCAATTTTGTTCAAATTTTGAGAGTAGACTCACGTTAAGTTGGACTTGAAATTCTATAAATTTCATCGAAAAATATTTAGAGGTTTAGAAGATATCGCGTGATATTTGGAAGTACTATTACTTCCCAACTTCCTATACCTGTAAACGATTCTGATGTTGGAATTTCCGGGGATTTGTTATTACCAATCGATTTCTATATAATCAAGATATCATCGAAGATGACATTTTGCCTTTGCATCTCTTTCCCAATTTGAATACAGAAACTCTTCGTACTTATAAATATATACAAAGTTCTTTTAACGTGTGTATCTTCTTATTTCTAACAACGAATGATTGGCCTAAGTACACGTAATATGTTCATCGTTAATATTAACCACATGCCTATCCGCATGGGAAAATTTGAATGAATAGTGTCTGAAAAATCATATTCGAGTCATCGCTCCAATGTGAATAGTTAAGGTGGGGTAATCGCGAGATATCTAGCCTAGCATGAACCGACTAACTCAAGAAGTAGAATGTAGATTGTATAGATATGAGTGTTGGGTAGGTAGGTAGGTAGATATAGGTACCTAGTCCGAGAGATCGGACTGCGTTCGTGGACCGGTATTATACGCGACACGATTAGTCAAATAGTATTCTACGCGTGTACCGATTAGCCCCCCGCAGACTCACAAGACTTTCTTTATTTTTAAGTCACGTGACAATCGGCCCTGAGGGCCCAAAGACCATTTCTTAACGTTGTATTTCGTTACATAGGTATATACATGCGTATGTATTCAAATGTATACCATACATACCCATAAGCCATGCTATGTATGTATATATATATATATATATATATATATATATATATATATACAGTTTTTTTTTTATTTTTCTTTTTTTTTTTATAATATATTTTGGGTTCATATTGCAAATGCTTGTCAAGCTTCTGGGTTCAGAAATTGCACTGTGCCTATAAATCTAAGACAGAAATCGGGAACGAAAGAGGTGGCGCATTACTGCAGTCGTCCTTGTGAGAATCGTGTCGATTAATTATTATACTCGGTCTTTTTTATGCTATAACAAAACCGGTCCGCCTCGTGCTTTTTTTAGTTTTCATTGATTTTTTTTTTTTTTTTCGTTTTATTACCTTTCAATACTTTTTTGCATTTGAATTGATTAATCGAAGCGTTCTTAGTTTTTACACAGATTCTAAGAAACTGAACAATAAGTGATCATGTTCTTATAATGTAAAGATTCTCTTTGATCATCGGCTATTAAATTATTTTTATTTTGTTGATTTATTATTAGTTTTTTTGTTTTTTTTGTTTTTTTTTTGTATTTTTCTTATTCTTATGTGTATGTACAATTATGTATGTACAATATAGATATACATACATATACATATAGATATATACCGCGCGACAAATTCTGTATAAAGACCTCGGCACGAATATTCGGGCTATAATAATCGACCTCGACGGTAGCTGGATTAACCCGAGATGACGCAGCTGTTAACTAATCAAGAAAGGTTAACATCTTTTTAATTTTTTAATTTTTTGTTTATTCTTTTTTTCTTCTTTTTGATAATGTGTGTCCGTGGTCATATATATTTGAATCAGGAATAGATCCCGCAAAGTATATATGATCAGAAAAACGGAAGAAAAAAAAAAAAAAAAAGGAAGCAAAAAACAGAAACAAAAAAAAAATATAAAAAAAAAAAAGACCTAGTCTTTAAAATAGAATAATTATCTGCTTTCCACACGCGATATCATACATATAAAATATATCTATATGTATATATATATATATAGTATGTATAGTATGTATATGGTTTTACGAGAAACGGTATATTTTCTTGGCGTTTACAAATATAAAATTAAAATTTACAACAAAACTAACACGCAATGTTATACAATATATACGTCAACTGTACATATATATGATATATATATTATATATATGTATATGTATGTATACTATATATTGTACAGGATAACTATATACCTGTATATATATACATACACGTGTATAGTAAAACCTATAAAGGTGTACGAAATTTTTGTTCTTTTTTATTTTTCAACTTTTTTTTTTTTTTTCATATAAGAAGAAAAGGACTTGCGCCCACTTGGTTTTGATAATTACGTAGTTTATTGAGTATGTGATAAGCGTTGACCGGACAGGCCGGCAGGTAGGCCACGTCGTTAGCATACGTCCGACCGTCCGTCCCACATGCATATAAATACATACATATATACATACATATATACGTGATCCTAGAAGGGGGGTGATGATGGAGGTAAGGAAGGAAGGGGTGGGTGTGGGGGGAGGGGATCAGACTTATATTATAGCTAATATGAAATATGGAGGCGGCTGCGTCCTCGCAACTGTTGAAACTTACCTAACGGCTGCAGGTGGCCCGGTGGACACGAGAATATCTGTCTGTATATATGCCTAAGTCTCTCTTTCTCTCTCTATCTCATTTTCTCTTTATATCGGTGTTGGTATAATGTATGAATGTAAATTTTATATGTAGGTATATACCTAATACATATCTATGTTACGTAGATATAACGCATATCAAAGACACACACACGAATGCGAGTATAGTATACATATATCACACTAACAGTTTCATATCCAAGTTACATACATATATATACGTTTAACTTTATAGATTGAAGATGAGATAAGTGTGAGCAGCTAATCGAATGAGATAACTAAAGTAAAAACTTTATGTCCAGTTTACCATTTTTTTTTTTTTTTTTTTTTCTATATATATATATATATATATGTATATACTTTTTTTTATCGTACATGACTACATGGCATATTTTCATTGTAATACATATACCGTATAGGGTGTATACATATATGTAGTATAATGATTTCGATGTATGAAATAATAAGAAAATTAATAAATTATGTCATGTATGTATATATTGTTTCTGTAATAAATATATAAAAAATAAAGATGTATGAAGGAGGAGATGAAGAGGACAGAGCTGTAGCATGCGTTATATATATCTTAATTGCGAATATTAGAAATATATATATTTTTTTAAATTTTACTGTATTCACGTATTTCACGTTATTCGAAAATTTGTAATAATATTTTTGTTAAATAATACGTCGGTAATATGTAGATTGTGTATATGCAGGGCTAGCTTACTTCGTATATGTATAATACATGTACCTATATATTTAAAGTAATATTCTTTTCTCCCCTTTGCGTGTCTACTTGAAATTATTATAAACCATCCTCAAGATAACGGCTTTTCCGATCCCTGTATTACACGTATAGTAAGATGTATATTCACTAATCGAGTATCGCCTCTATAGTTTATATATAACATTATAATATACATATATACATAATATGTATATTATATGTATAAAATAATTTCTATATTTATATACATATATAATTCCATCATTAATGATAATCCAAAATTTTATTCAATTTTTATAATATTATCAATTTTATCGAGTATTTAAAATCCCTAAAAAAAAATAAAAAAATCACAAAATTAATCCTCCCCTAATTTTTTCGAATATTCAAATCAAAGTATATATCTGTAATACGTGTATAAGAAGATACAATAATCGTAAAGATATATCTAGTTCGCAGATCACGTATGAAAAAAAAAAAAACAATAAAAAAATAACCAAAAAAAAAAAGGTAATTATTTTTAGTCCGTATAATTAGATCCTCTTGGATTTTCAACTGAGATGAAATAAACTAAAAAAAAAAAAAAAATAGAAGCACATGAAGGACTTCTGCAGGGTAAATTTCACCTCCGTGACATCAGGTATACAAAGTCGCGACGTGAGGCCAGCCGTGTAAAACAACTCGGTGTTCTTTTTTTTTGAAATTTTTTTTATTTAAAGCGAGGCTAATTGTACAGGAGGGTGCAAAAGGTAGGTTATAATTTAAATTATTTTTAATTTTTTTTTAAAATTTTTTCGTTTTTTTTCTCGTTATTTTGTAAAATAAAATACCATTTTCCGTAACAGCAGCCGTGTTACGCATAACTTTTTATACTCTCCTCTATACATCTACATCTATATATGAGTAATAATTGTATGAATAGATGAGACTATACACCTACATCAATGAGTGAAAAGATACACCTAACAGCTACCGCGGTGCTGGGCAAACAAACTAATAGCTTTAAAGTGATTCTACGTTATACGTAGTAGGTAGAACCGTGTCAGTGTGACTGGAATGATAAAAATTTTTGACAGACTATTCGAGATGGAAAATTTTATTTACCTACACATGTACAGGATATAGAAAGGAAAAATGTCTTTAAAAAAACGGGGTGCATATTTGAGATAATGATAAGGATGGGTATATTCGTATGTATGTAGATACATACATACTACGTGTACATAAAATCAGGCAAGTAGCTAGTTTAATTTTATTTTGGACCACCCTGTAGAGTGGGCAGTCACAGGCGGGGGTCTTATAATATCGCGTCATACGAAACGATGAAATAGTGGCCGCAGCCAAGGAATGTTCCCTACCACTTGAGTCTTGAGTTCCGAGTCGTTGAGTTGACTGGCGTCCCGGACGACGGTGCAGCAGCACCGTCTTTTAAACCCATGAGATAAATAAGGACAAAAAATCTATGTAGAGAAAGAGAAAGAGAGAGAGAGAGAGAGAGAGAAGTGCCTTCTCTCTCGTATATAGGTATATACATATATACATTATGTATTTAATACAAGTAGAAATATTCACCGCGTATGTAGGTATATACATATATATGTGTTGTAGTTACACTCGTAGATACATACATATATGCGGATACATAGATGTATGTATAATGTATATATATATATATGTGATCCTTCAGGAGGCGAGAGTCTAGACGCAGCGGGTGAAGAGCGCGCGGGCGTATAGGCAGGCTACTGCTCGTAATCATCATGACAAAAGGTTCGGGCAAACATTCGAACAATTTATTAGCCTATACGGGGTCATCGTTGTTGCTATACATGTATATAGGTAAGATGTAAAATAGCGGGAAGAGGGGGTTTATTTTCCAACTATATACGAAACGGTAATATTAACCGCTTCCTAAACCTCGTTTGGGGGTATTAAATACGAGACGTACGAATGCACTGGGTCAGGTAGCTGCTAGTCTACGACGTCTCAGCTGGACCAAACGATAGATTGTAAGAATTGTTGAATGGAAAAAGTAGCTTGTTAAATTTTACTCGTAAATATATGTACATACATACATACATACATATACTTTACACACGTTGTATATATGGGAATACAGTGGGACAATTATTGTCTATCCTTAATATCACGTTTTTCTATAAAAAACCAGAAGTCGTTTTTCCTCTCACTATGTTTTCTTTTTTCGTTTTTTTTTTCTCTTCTAATAATTTCACGCGGTGGGCCATTGTCTGCAGTACAGGTAAACATGATCTGTGCACGATTCGACCATTTACACAACTAATGAAACTGAAATATGTAACTAAAGTATTTTTAGAATGAACACCAATCGCATGAAAACGATTTAAAAAAAAAAAAAAGTTTCTAAAAATTAGGTAAAATCTTCTGATTTTAGTTAAGAGATCAAAGACCTTTGAATATTCTTGGATCTGGTTCAACTTTTGTTGAAGTTGTTTTTTTTTCTTGTTATTTTTTGCTGTCTTTGTTACGGAGTGAGACGATTTAGTGAATTACTATAACTTTCGCAAAAAAAAAAAAAAAAATGTAAAATTATTTATGTTTTTTGACCACCCTATAGTATATCGCTGAATAATACCTACCTAAAAATGAAAAAATATCACGGAAGCGATCGTGTGACACGCGCTTTTTTGCTGAGACTGTATAATAACGACTTTGTGGCTACGTGTGTGGCTTAAACGCCAAGTGTCTGGCGTGACGTACGTGCGCTCGTAATTGAACGAAGTGGCAAAGAGTCTCGTGCGCGAAAGATATACCTGTAACGGGGTCTCCTAATAGAATCAAATGCCATAATATATGTTAACATATACAAATATATTGTATATATGTACAATATGTGACTATGTTGCGTATATATACTATGCAATTATCAATTCGAATATCTAAGAATAGCGAATAACGAATTGCAAATACCGCAAAGTGCAGGGTACGATGGATATTTTATCTACAAATGCCTATACACCGATTGGACAAAGTGCCAGCTAGACTGTGAAGTGAAGGGTTTCATTAATTATTTAAAAAAAAAAAAAAAAAACTCTGTATAAGAAGACTAATTTCCGTATACGTAGTAGCCATGTATATCCACATTCCATAGCACATTCTTAATTGATCGGACTCATCCACGGGAATGTATTAAGTATTTATAATATAAAATTATAGCCGTTTATAAATGACACTGATATATCATCATGCAGGCTATTCCAAAGATGAGATTGGTAAAATCTGATCCATATACACCCATGTCTGGTAAATTCATTTTTGGATCTTCAGTAGTGAAATGAAAGAATGAATTCTCGGAAAAATCTTTAACAGATACAGAAACGACATAAAACTTCTTGAATGATTAGTTACCTGTCCTTGTTCGTCGTTCTCGTTATTGGTCAGCTTGACCTTCTCGAAGGATACGACCTGCTTACGCAGCTGTTCTCCAGTGAAGGGCGAGTCGGGATGAAGATAGAGGCGGGCCGGTGCTGGTGGATCTGCCTTCCCGGCTACGAGCCACGAGCTCCTGTGGTAGGCGTATCGATACCTCTTGTTGTCCACAGGGACGATGTCCATCAGCACTGCATATCGACCCTCCGCCCTTAATCCGTTGAAGGATACTCGACAGGTTGGGAACATCCTCCTGTCACGTGAATATATAAGGAATACAATAAAAATCTTTCATTCGTCAAATCAAAAAGAAGAATTGTGACGAAATTTTAGACATTTGGAATTGGAAGCATGTTGTAGGCACAACTTTATTAATCTGATTGTGATATTTAGGTGATGAAATTATTTAGCAAAAACTTTAAGAAGGTATTTTTAGAGAGCCAGAACCCACCGATAGAATTTTAGTCTGGAAATTATTGCAACCATATCGAAATGTAGACTCGTTTTGTTAGAAAAAGTTGTTTAGACTGCACGATCATTCCATGTTGGGTATAATGCATGGTGTACGTTTTCAACTTGATTTGAACCACTCAAGAGTTCAATAATAATTTCTGTTTGAGCGCGTTTACGACGTCCTAATTCATCCGGCGATATATCATACCTACTGCGGTCAGACGGGCTTGAAAAGTTTACCCTACCATGTTGACCCAATCCTTCCCATTCGTGGCGTTCCATTTAGGCAGTGAAAGATGTAATTGGTATTCGTAGTTGGTATTAAGAGTATTTAAAGATTAAGATAATCATCGAAAAACGTGAGCAACCCAAAGAAATAAAATAAAAAAACTTGAATGTGTATTTTCGAAATGCAAAAAGGTGTAAAGCAGATTCTGTAAATCTGTTTAAACTTTATGAATACTGAATCGTACTACTGTAGGAGCGAGTCAATCAACATGGAAGAAAATTTATTGTTGGTAACTACATAAAAGGTATCTAACTGCAGCAGCTCGTTTATCACCTCGTTTCAATAATCTGACGCTACTCTCAACGCTTCGAAAAAACGAACGAGTCGGATTTCCTTAAATGGATATGCCTTGTATGTGTCTTCTTATAGTACTACGAGTTTCACCTCGGACTCTGACCACTGCTATACTATGTTGTATTTAACTGACGTGATGCACTGTGAGTAGCACGTGCCTAGAAGATTAATAATCGATGTTGATTTCTTGGAATGTAAAGAAACTGACTGAAATTGAAAAGATTAATATAAGTTTTCTAGTATTTCATATATACCATGAACGTGGTTATAAATGTGAGAAAA
The DNA here is from genome assembly GCA_963924015.1 of Macrophya annulata. Lineage (NCBI taxonomy): Eukaryota > Metazoa > Arthropoda > Insecta > Hymenoptera > Tenthredinidae > Macrophya > Macrophya annulata. The sequence goes on from OZ001258.1 coordinate 23,175,237, forward strand.
AGAAGAAAAAAAAAAAAAAAAACAAATTCGGTCAGAAAATATTCTGTCAAAATTGTACAATTTCAAAGATGAAAAAGTAACCGTTAAATTTCAACGAATATTAACATCATCAAGAATTTATCCGACATGTCATCTACACGTATCAATTCATCGATATCAAACGGCACGATGATGTCTACGGAATAATGGCATTGGAAAAAAAAACTGGTCAAGAATTCAAGATAAAAAAAGCTGATGATTTTTTTGCACATCTGTGCAAAAGCATGTAAGATTCTTTTCTACAAAGTGCGAGGAAATGTTGTAATTGAAGCAAATAGATAACCTCGACTATTAACTATTTCCTTTTTTTTTTTTTTTTTTTTTTTTATCTGAGGAGGATGACATGACGCCTAAGTCGTAAACCTGAAACTGTCCACAGAAGGTTCTTGCAGTCCAGTATTATTTTTGTATACGGTTGAAGAAGATATGGGTCCTCTTCTATAAGATCTCAGCGTCCGAACGAACGTTAGCAGAGTAAGCAAGATCAAAGAAACACTTTAGGAGTATGCCGTTCCTCTGCAGCGCGTACAAACACTCGTCACCTCGACAAGAGCCCATAACATGTCAGGGTCCATGTAATCGGCCTAAATCACATGACGACATACCGCGGACGTCCACCTACGGGCTAGTAAAAAATTTCAACGTAAATTCTTCACAGACGGTTAAGCACTCTGTGGATTCCAGCAACTATAACAACGCTCGTTATATTGATAATTTCAATAAGAACATTAGGAGGTTTAACCTCGACATGAACGTCTGCACTTCAGCGATTGAAGCTAATCAAATTCAATTTTCATCGGCGGTAGTTAAACGAATTTTTTTCACGAATATTACCGGAAGCACCGAAACACATGAGGAAGAAAGAACATGTTCTGATCTGAAATACGCCAACTACGTTAAAGCATTAATATGCTATGTGGCTTTGAACGTTATTGCGGTTTTATTTTTGGGCAACAAACCCATAATGCCAGCCTTCTTCGCAAGCCAATTCTGCGGCGTTATGACCATCATCTACTTGAGGATTATTGGCACTTTGCCAATTTGAGACAATATCTCTTTCATATCTTTTAATATTGGTTATCTTTTTCACCCTGATACCTACATCCTGCAATATTCATCATCATCATCATCATCATCATCATCATCTCCGACTGAAATTATTATCGAAAAAGATCATAGAATTTCATAATGTATTTCTTCAGGTTCGATAATCTATTCGAATAGTTAATCAATAATGAAAATAATTGGATATGGGGAATGGAATCTTGATAAATTTACGATCCAGGATATTGATTCCAATTTCTATGATAAATAGCAATAGTGATGATCAATAAAAACAAGTTAATATAGTCTTTGCGCAAGTTTTAATCTACTCTGTATATATGTAACATGGTTATTATTGAGCTCGCTGCAGCAATGCTGTTGCACTTGAAAAACGCATTCAGTACTAATTGTAAGTTGTTGATAACGTGACCACCGGTGCTAGCTTGGAACATAACACATCTAGCCTTATCGACCGCTAACAGCTTCTGCAGACCGTCCCATAATTTTATAGGTATGTTGCATACCCACGAATATATATATTAAAAAAAAAAAAAAAAAAAAAAAAAACAATTTAATGTATATATGTGTGTGTATCGTGTGTTTATGTGCATGTATAGGTATATATATATATATATATATATATATACAGAAGTATGTTAAATAGGGCCGGATGTTGAGTAGAATAAATAAATTACTTTGTTCTACCAGCGGATCGCGTGACGTGAATTTCGTTACCTCGTTAAAGGTTTTTAACTGCGGTAAGAAAACAAAACCAAAAAACAAAAACTAAAAAACTAAAAAAAAAAAATAATAAAAGTGATTATGCGAATAAATATAAAAAATCGTAAGTATAATCATAAAAACGCTTCTCTGCGGGAGTGCAGCGGATATTAACCCAGTCTAACAGCTGAATAAAATTTCGAAGAATCAAACCTTCATAACTGGGAGTAAAATATGTGTATTCAAAGATTATTAAATTTTGATGAGATGAATTAGAAACAAAAAAAAAATTATATGGGTAAGTTTGTGAATTAAACCGTAACAAACAGCCCTCTTTGCTTCTAACGAGCCTATAATCGCAAAACCACCCCCCCTGTTCTATTTCTATAATTCGAACTATATCTAACTCACTTTGCAATGCTCCTACAGGACGACCCGGGTCGCCCCGGGAGCTCGTCAACTCGCGGACGAGAGGGTCGAACAAATGGATTACGGAAGCACTGGATATTATAGCGATCTAAGTTACTCAACTGTTTGCTGAGTTAACGACTTTGCCGTGCTGCCAGGTGGTGTCACTATTATAATTATGTCTGCGCGTATCGTACCTACATTAAGTCCTGCGGTTCGCTCTTCTACGCAGACGTATACATACATACATATATATATTATTTTATACATATAGATATCCATGTACATACGTGCATGGATATTATTTACCACAACGAAAACCATTTATACACATGTAGTACCTACTCGCGACTGCACGCCTCATTCTCTGTAAACTTATGTAGGTGTAATGTATGTATGTATGTACATACACATAAAAATACATACATATACACATATCATTGTGTACTGTACCATATTCTCTCGGTACATGACAAGGTACATGACACACGCTCTAACACAGACTTAAGTTACAAGGATGCGTGCAGAGTAGACGATGTCGCTGATGAACGGTTCGCGTGACAAGGCATAGACATATCCTGCCTCCACACTGACCCAGGCGTTACAGCACTACAGAAAACGCGTTAGTTTGGCGTCCAAGTTGCTGCTGGGAGACTCGAGCTTCTCTGTTTTTAAAACTTTTTTTTTTTTGTTTTCTCTTTTGGTCGGTTCTTTTATTTTTTATTTTTTTTCTTCCATTTACCTTGAAGAAACGGTAGCTGTAGCCAATGATCTCAATTGACTACCGCCTGGCTCCCGCATTTCTACCGGATATTAACATTGACTAAGTCATTTGGCAGATTATGTGAATTATATAGAGACTTTGTCACGTTGATTTTTAGTTTTGTTTTGAAAAAAGTGTTTACAAGTTTTAAACAAAAATTGTTTTAGATAAAAATTTTTCAGTTAAGAAACTATTACTGTTAGAATGAGTTTCGGTTGGCTGCGCGATTCCAAGACTCTTCAGAGCAGGACGTTATACGTTGTTACGGGCAGTTCTCGTCGCGTGTCTACATCGGGACTGTGGCTAGCCACTGGTGAGGCTTATCGCATCGAAACTATAATCTATGTAGACATTTAGAGCCACTTTCGTTGGAGTTAGATGTAAGAACGAAATACGGCAGGTGATGCGGTGCGACGATTATGATTAAGGTGAAGAAGGAACGACGTCAGATAATTACGAAAATTGCATCTTGCAAACCGTGATCTTATATACATGGTCTGGTTATATATACCATAAGAGAATCGAGAAAGACATTCTTAAAAAAAATTATTTTTTGTCCTATGGCTTTTTTTTTTAACTTCCCGCAATGGAAAATTTTCATAAAAAAGGGAAGTTATTGGTTTTGGTCCAATTTTCGAAAATCGAGTTTTGACGTTTTGAGATCCTAGGAAGCTATTCTGATTATTTTTGAATGAACGTCCGTATGTGTGTATGTCTGTGTATGTGTGTAAACAAAATTTTGTCGTACGATATCTTTAGAACGAATCGACCGATTGGAATGGTTCTTATAGCGATCGAAACGGTTTATCAAGACTTAGATCTGATTAGATTTTGGAGTTGATTGGTCGAGTAGTTTCCAAGTTGTTTGAGAAATAGAAATTAGAAAACAATTTTTTTTCATGTTTTTAGCGCATAACTCCTAAACTGTTTGTGCGATTAGTCTCAAAACATAATCAGACTTAGGTCTTGGATTAGCCCTTTCGATCGCCGTAAGATTCATCAAAATCGAACGATTGGTTTAGAAGATATTGCTCGACAAAAATTTCTCTTTTTGTCGTACGATACCCTTGGAACGAATTAACCGATTTGAATGATTCTCGCGGCGATCGAAATGGTTCATCAAGACTTAGATCTGATTAGATTTTGGAATCGATCGGTCGAGTAGTTTCAAAGTTATTCGAAGAATAGAAATTGAAGAAAAAAAGATTTGTATAGGGAAAACTAATTATACTTATAACCTTCTTTAATTTATTATAAACACAATAGTATCAATTAATTGTAACGTATTTAATACAGCGGGAAGTTTTCGGGTCGGCCCACAGGTCAACCAGTTTCCTGATTTATTTGTTTGTTTTTAAGTCATTTTTCAATATTTTTATCACAACTGTTCATCGAAATCTCCAATATTATAAAAGATTAACAAGTTTCAACCCAAAAATACACTACGGTCTACATCTATAAATATTTTCAATGGCTTTGTGTTATTTCAAATTTGAAGCAGCTACAAAGGACAAGCCCTGACTCTTTAATCAGAGCCAAATGATTATTTAAGCATTTCTTGTTCGTGATGAACAAGTACTTCGATAATCTGAAGTAGCTTAATGAAAGCCTTATTCTACAACTGATTGAAACAAAAAACAAAAATAACAGATCTTCATTCGTCTTTTCTTCTTCGACCCTGCATCATGTAGAGACTTTAAGCTGTGTGACTATTCAATCGAAAAATAAAAACTTTAAGTAATAATTTTCTGCGAGAAGTTTTAAAGGGTTAGTATATATAAGTCGTTGGTTAGGTGAGCTTATTATGCTAATTTGTATATGAATTTAAATCAGTCTGATCATTTGTTCTACGATACAGAGTCTCGTTGGAAAAAATTTGCGGCTGCGATCTCTCACGCCAATTTATTTCGCATTCAATCTACTCACGGTTTGTTTCAATCTTAAGAACTAATATAATAGAACGATACTTTGAATTCTGATTAAATATTCTAATTGTGAAAAACTTATGGGAGGAGACATAATCTGGACAATTAAAAATCTGCGGGTAAAAATTCATGTCGAATGGGTACATTCATGAACTTGAACCAGGCTACAAATATCGATCGGAATATACATAGAAATGAATGTTTTATTTGGCGTATTAAGTTTCGCGTTTTGATTATCATTAGAAAAATATACGCGATCCTGTTTCTACGGCAGTAGTGTTGAATTAGCGTGATGTAAAGCGTGGGAAAGGATCGTGAAGGACCTGACCGAGAAAGAGGAGCCTAAAGCGAACAGGGACTAAGGCAAGGGACCGCATGCCGAGACATACAATTCCACCTGATTGGTCTGAATTTCATATTGTCGCCCGAGACTGACACTTTGTTAAACGGGTATACCATACCGAAAATAAATTCGACCTAGGATTTCAGGGTTGTTTATAGGTTGAGGTTAGGTAGCTGGTTAGTAGCGTTATTCATTTAACGGTTTTCAAAATTGAAGATAACCTTTTGCTTTACATGATTGCAAATGTGCGATAGAACATATTCTTTTTTATTTTTTAAATTTATAGATATTTACATAAACTCTGATCGAATACAAGATATTGTTAATTTTAATAGCAGGAAAATTTTCATTCGGATATCATTAAGGGAAAGAGTTAATTGTATTGTAAAAAATTTCTTTAAATTTCATGACTGATCACTCTCTAATAAAGAAACTTTTCAATCAAATGTGAATAACGATATTCTGGCTAAAACTCGACTCGAAAACTTTTTGTAATCCACGTACGTGAAATCGATAGACCTTGAACTCGTAACATCGGTAAAGGTAAACTATAAGCACTGAAGTAGCCAAACATTAAGTAGTGGTCAAAGCACACAGTGAAAATAAAAGTTTCAGCCAATTGAGCTAAATATTTCAGAATGCAAACAATATATAATAATCATTGAAGAATTTTGTTATTCTTTCTTTTTTTTTTTTGGGAGGGTGGATGGGGGAACGTTTCTAGCTGAGTAATGGGCAATAATCACGAATATTCTAATTATCTAGAACACATGTTCACGGTGCAGTAAACAATGCAAGAACCTGCACATACCGGATGTCATAGGAATGAGGGGCAGTGCTTCTAATCATACAGGAAAGTTGAGATAAGCTTACTCGCGAAGAAAGTCGCACGAATACCTAATATACGTACTGCATATATAGATGTGTGTTATCAAGAATGTAGTAATATACGTGTACCGCAGAAATGTTCCCTGCAATTGTTAACAGGCGAATAAAAAAAAAAAAATAAAATAGAAAAAAAAGCTTTGTAAACTTTTCTGTTCCCGTCAAAAAAATTCTTATCATTCTTATATAGAACGAAATTTGAGCTCAAAATGATAAAGTAAGTTAGACAGTACCAACGTCTCTATCGGAATGAACATGATATTAATTTTTTGTAAAAAGTTTTCTGATGATTTGTATCAGAATCAATTATGGAAATATTGTCAGAAAGTGTAACACTTGTCCGAAGAACGTGTTTAAAAATTGATAAATTTCTTTATTTGTGAAGAGGTTGAGTTCTCGATGAGATGATGATATCCGTTATGTTTCAGAAAAATTGATTATATTATTTGAAGAAGCTATAATTTGATTAAAAAAAAAACAAAAAAAATTATGGGAGTCCGACTAAGGAAAATGAATTTCTTCACAGTGGGTAGTTATCGAAATTTATTAGTCTATAACCGTATCGTTATAAAAAAAAAAGTAAAAAAATAAACTCAAAATGATTGGAAGAGGAACGTATTGATTTGCGACGTTTACAGACTAAAGATCACCCACGGCGATCCGTGGGATTGATATTTATATCAGCTACTGCTTCAGAGTAACAAACTCCAGCTGTTATCGGCGAATTGATGGAGACGTAAAATATCAACGCTGACCAGACTGAACCGCAGAGTCCGAACGTCGCTAGGGACGTTCTACGTGGTTGGGATAGCTAGTACGTTTTTTTTTTTTTTTTATATTTTTTTTTTTATTTTATAGCACTACATAGAAACGAAATTCGATCAACAAGTATATGAATGAGTATAGAGATTTCATTAGATTGAAATAACGCGCTGTCTATAACTTTTAATAAAACTACCCAATTTTTATAGAATTTTTTATTTTTGCTAGAGAAACTATCGTTTTGGATTTTCCAACAGAAAAGATTTGCCGATTATATCCGACTTGGCCATTTTTTTGTACAGTAAAGGAAAAGTGAGATAAAATAATTTAAAAGAAAAAATAATAATAACGAAGTTTTATAGTTAACGAAAAAAGATTGAACTCATAATTTCTTGAGATCTGAGAAATTAGAGATTTGAATACTCAATTCGTTTCATCGGATTGTCTATCCGTCATTTCTTATTCGATAATGAATTCCCGTTGACGAAATAAACATCCTGTCTATCAGTTCTGATTAGTAATTTAAAATTGACTGAAATTCAACAGAGGAAAGATTATTCAAATTCATTGAACCGAATCGATTTCGTAACCTGGTCATTTCGGATTAAAAAAAAAAAAAACAAACACATCTTCCAATTGGCTGGATTTTAATTTTTTTTGTTTATTGAGGTTGCCGATATTTTTGATTCCAAGTTCCTATCCCCAAAGGTTTTAAATTTATAATGACTTGGATGAATCAAGTCATGAATTAACTGATTTAAAGTAAAACGTACCGGCCAGTTTTAGTGATAATCATCTCAGTTCCAAGATCGTTAAATTTGTCCCATAGTTCTTTGGTTTCCAAATGACATTCGACGTCCCTTAATTCGTCAGAATTGCAGCTAGTCCGTCGGCGATGCCTCCGGTCAGCATCACTGTCGTACTTATGGGATACATGTTCGTCGACAACGCTCGGTGACGATTCCTCAACGCTGCTGCACTCTTCAACGTCAACATCCACCTCTTGTTCTTCATCGTTAACCGACCTTTCCGCGTCTTCACTTTCGGCTTCGCCCACGCCGTCATCACCCTCGTCATCATCGTCCAGAACTTCTTCAGCAACCGCCGTCGCGGCGGCCACTAGATCCGCCGGCGTCGTTCGGACTCCTAAAACAAATTAAATAAAATAATTAAGATCAAGAGTTTCAATTTTTTAACAGAAATTAATTCCGAAACTTCTTTCCGCGTTCTTTATCCAAAAAAAAAAATTTTTGGAAAACGTTTGAATTAAAGTTTTGTCCATTTCAACACGTACCTACTCATCAAATCTATATCCTACGTATAAAAACGAAGAGTGAAATTGCAATTTTCGTTGAGAAGTTACTACGTCGTATATCTGGTATAATTATTGAAGACAACACAAAAGCGATTGTGTGTATACGTGTAGATAATCACATGGGAATCTTGGTTGACATTTTCCTATCATTCGTTAACTCCTGTACACAACTACAGGTGATAACTACGTCTAATACCATTTAACTATTTCCCATTAATTATTTTTCTTATCCATGATATACCGCAAACTACCGGTTAACCACTTGTGATGTAACTTTGTTCGTTAGTATCTAACCTACCTGTGATTATTCAACGTCGTTTGACAAATTAAAACTACGCCACATGGATCATCAATTGAGTTAAATTTTTCTACTGTTGGTGTGACTTTTATAGGGGAAAATTTCATCACTTTATCTTCTCGGCGTCATTGAAGATCACAGATCTATTAATTAAACCTCAAGTTCCTGATCATTGTAGCCACAATTTTCAACTTTTTGTTGTCAGTACCAGATCCAGGACTTTTGACAAGTGGTGATACTTTTCCAAGAAAGGAACCGAAACAGATTTGATTTCTGCGATTTGGTCTTTTTGATCAGCTTTCAATTCTATTTCGAAAGACTGAATGATGAATGATTTTGTATTTTATTCGTGTGGATATTGGAAGATGATTTCATGAGAGTATAGACAGAAATTAGGGAGTGTCATAAATTGAAAGTATTTGAATAGAAAACTGGCGACGAAAAGTCGAGACTCTTGATTTTCTAGCGGAAGAAAAAAAGTAAAAGTAAGAAAAGGCAAAAAAAAAAAAAAAAAATTCGGCTTCTAAAAACCGCCCAAGTCGATTTTTCGTTGCAAGATGACCGTACGGCGTCTGCGCGTTGTCTGCACCACGTCCGGGCAGTCTTCTTCAGGCACCCTGCTGAGGAGTGGCCTGCAACCTGCGTAGAATCTGCGTTTCGTTACGTCGTTTTGTCCACTTCTCTCTATACAAGCCCACCCACTAATCCATTTATGACAACCTCCTTGTCACCGCTGTACCACACCCAAGATATTTACAGGGTGCCATTCGCACTTCTTGGTAAAACCGAATGGGATATATATATATTTTTACTCCGTTAAAGAATATAACGAAAATCAAGAATTACATATCGAAACGAGCGTCTCCACATTCAGGTTTATTTCCGTTCCAGAGTTAAATTTAGCACTTCCAAAATTGATCAAGAATATTGAGACAAATGTTCGTGGTATTTGTCATCATTAACGATATTATTTCACGGTCGATTAGGGAGAACAACTCCGAGTATACTTGATCGATGAAAGGGTTCTTAATTTCCTAAAAATTTGACCTGGAGTACCGTTACTTTCGTTCGTAATTGATCAAACTTAAATTTAACAATTTTGCGAATCATGAATCTTGTGTAAGACTGAAGTAATTAAATATCTGAAGTGACCGGTCAGATTTCGGACTGTCTTTTCCCACGTAGAATTATTATTGACTAGTAGAGAAATTTTTTGATTTTATATAAAACGTTTGGGCGTTTTCTTCATACCAAAGAAATCTACAATCTTTGACTTTGTATTAAACTTGAAGATCCAAATTCCACGAACTTATTCATCAACATGCTACCGATTTTGAAAACCTAAAACCTAGACGTAAAATTTCAATCCGCTAATCAACCAACGACTTATCTTCATCATCCGCGCTGCAACGCCATGATGATATCAACCACGTCTTATACTTAGTGTGAAACTTCGAGTGGTACTAGTTTCAGTTCAAGTACCAGTCTACATCATCTGCAGTCTGTTACAACGAAGTCCTTATTATATAACGAGTTGATAGTCTGTTTAATGAATCTGGTTTTGTGATTTGTTCATTACAAGATGGCCGCCACATGATCAGAAAGTAGTCATAGTTAATTATTAACAGAAGAAATAATTCGCACTGATTTACACACAGATGTAACTTCAGTGTTACTTCATATCTCTTTCAAGGCCCAACCCTAGATGCTATATATACATATAGTATTAATCGTTATAATTATTATTCCTTTTACTGGTCATTGACAGTTACCATTATGGATGTAGATTGATAAGGAAATATCTGTACGAGCTCGGAGCAATGTTCGGATATACAATGTATGTATAAATGAATACAGGTTATATACGTATATGTATATACTATGTGATCGAACAGTGAATTAATCACGGTGAGAATGTGTATTATAGCTAAAAAGAATTACCATGGTTCGTGAAAGTCGGTAGCAGATGATCCGTCTGAAAGCTGGCCCTCGTTTAAACGGGACACCTGCTTGTGCCAAAAATAATTAATATCTTTGTTGGAGAAGGTCGATTTCAAGGCGCGAATCGCACCCGGCACAAGAAGATTAAAGCCAGCCACGCGCCTTGGAAATGGGTAGGTAAGTAGGTATAGATGCAGCGAGTAATGGAGCCGAGTAAAGTTTGCCAAGTTCATAATCTATTTTTTTTTTTTTTTTTATTTTATTTTATTAGTTTTTTTTTTATTATTTTTTTTTTGTTGTTTTTGAAAACGAATAAGACGAAGAAGATGAAGAAAATTAAGCTTCAGTTGTAATTCACTTCTAATTGGCTCCTACAGCGGTTTCTCTGGTTACGAATATATATTAACAAGTACGATGATCATATTATAGAGACCGCATGTTCGGTGGAAGTTCATTTTTTCTTTTTCTTTTTTTTCTTCACCACACTTTGACTCGAGTGTATATTATATTTCCGTTTCATCAAACCTTGACGACTGATGTTAATGGTGCGAAACTATCTTTGGCGAACACCCAATATTCACCGTAATTTAAAGGTTAGAAATTCGCTATTACAATTTCTTGGCAATTTTCTATCTAATCAATTCTTCTATGAACATAAATATATATATACATATACGCAAGGGGTTAATACTTTCATGGATTAACCTGCGTATATGAAAGATCATAAAACATGAAACCCAAGTATGTACGTTATCCCTATAATGGTTTGTGGATATAAACCTTATATTCCTAAAACTTGACCATAAATCGATATTTATTTGAAATGATCATATACCTACACACGATCTTCTATATATATATATATATATATATATATATATATATATATATATATATATATATATATATATATATATATATATATATATATATATATATATATATATATATATATATATATATATATATATATATATATATATATATATATATATATATATATATATATATATATATATATATATATATATATATATATATATATATATATATATATATATATATATATATATATATATATATATATATATATATATATATATATATATAGATGTGTCATTAATTTCTCAACAACCTACGCAGGTAACATGTTCAGTCGTAAAACAACGGTTGATCGTTGCTTATATTTGAACCATCAATTAAGTACAGAAGGCAAAAACAGTAATTGATAATTATTGCCTTACCAAGTGCAAGCTACCGGTCTCACTGTTTTCACTTCTATCGGTAGATTAGACGGAATAACTAATGATATATCCAATCGTAGAAAGATGGAAATATATTTTATTGTCTAACATAAAATCGTTTTTCATTCGTTCATTAATAATCTTACCACGATTGTAAGAAATCTTTTACAATTAAATATCTTCCTTCCATTCAAAATGGAGTATCGCACAACGTCAGTTGTCATCTTCATCTCATGTCTCCACTATTTACACGGAATATTTAATTCCGTTAAATATTTACTTTATTACTCGTGCATCCCTATATTAAGAATGAAATTCATATGTATGTACCTATGTCATTTAAAATATCATGTGAAGCACAATATCGATGTTACATATAAATGTGGATATTTTTATCACCTGTATATGTCACCGTACATTATACATGTAACTTTAATTATATGACCGGGAAAATAAGTAAATGTAATTGTAAGATGAGGAAAAACAATCGTCTTCCTGTATAAAGTCATTTGTCTAGTGTACAGGTATACATATATGTATTATATACAATACGCAATACATGATGTTATACGCAGCGTTTTTTTTATTTTATTTTTTTACCTATGTCATTATTTATATTTTCTAATGACGTGAATACGTCATAATGGTTCTGCAGTTCCAGACCGCAAATAAGTACGTGCATACCATCGTTTAATGAATGCAACGTTTTATACTCTCGGTATAACAGTTAGAAGGTCGATTGCCGGTTCGCCGGTAGTCATAAAGGAAGTGTTATTCAGGGTTTCTGTCAGTCTAACCATAAGAGATCATTTTAACGGTCTAATAATTATAGTGCATACGAATTATTGCTCGAGGCTAAAGCAATGGTAAGCCATTGATCATCAGCTGAACATCGATTCAATCTAACAGAACGAAGCAACAATTTGTTCACCTTGATAACTTTGTTAGTCTGATCACTTTAGTAAGTATACAAATACATGACAGCTTATACTCTGCCCAATGAGAAGATCAGAGTAACAACTTCATCCATGGGTTTTGAAGTCATTCAGAATCACGGTCATAATTACATAACAAAAATTGAGATCAATGTAAGAATATGCATGAACCTTATCTATCGAATTTCATTCTGTAAAAACTAATCAGCAAATTTATTGAAAGAATGGAAACAGTCACCGTCTTGGATAAGAACCGCGAGTTTCTTATAGCGCAGTGTTAATCAACTGCCGTCGGTCTTGGTGAGGAACATTAAGTGTTTCGCCGAGGATTGAGACCATGAGGCAATGTTTGAATTGTTGTAGGTAAAGGTTGCATAGAGTGACAGTCCCGTGAAATGAATTGAAGGTTAAATTGTATGAAAAATTGAACAAATGATGATCGGTAAAGGTTTTCTCTTTTAAAATGCCTCGTGGCCTGTTAGCGGATTATCGCGGGTGGTCTATCGTCCGAGTGACGAAGCCCGTTGGTTTGGTGTCATAGTGTATACCGTTGCTGGCGCCGTTGGTGAGACCCTGCAGGTGGTAATGTCCAAACGACGGACCCCTGGGCGCCATGATGGCCGCTATGCTGAAGTCCGTCGCCTTGCCCCTCTCCCCTTTGGCAGGCATCCTTCGAAAGACACTGCACTATGGTATTCCGCGCACTGGTTTCACTATTTTGACGATACTCAACCGTCGGATAATGTACCCTGTTGATTTTCACCGTTAAAATTAATCGACGATTATCATACGCCACGATATAAGAATAAGATAAAAAAGGAACCGCACATAAATTAGTCCTCGGTTATAATGTTAGCTTTTATTAATTCGTACGCACCTAGTAACGTACGGATAAACGCGAGTACCTACGTTTACACGGCACACAACGCGTCTGCGCTAGCCGACTTCCCGAACCTCACTGACCTCCTACTCCTCCTCCCCTAGCCTTACCCCCACCAAAGGTTACACGCTTCCGGCGATAAGCGGATGCGCGCGCATCACAGCGCAGACCACACCCACCGCGCGCATGACCAATCGGAAAGGATTTTAAATAAGATGGGTGGGTTATCGCGCGATAACGCTTTTACCAAGAAGGCGTTACTGAACGGTTCTATTTAGCCCTACCAGTGCCTGCAAGCTTTGAAGGGAGAGGATAGCCACCTTCCGCTCCGGAACACACGGTGCTGAAACAGATCGATTGGACTGGTAACATGTTTGTTCTCTGGGCATAGTGCTATCCTGGTTATACTGTTAAAGGCACGATAGCGCTTGAAAAATCAACGGTTTTTAGATACTCATGGAATTGGAAGACTCACTCCGTAATTATTTTAAGTACACGACCGATGACAGTTACGGTAAAGTGTTTTTTAGCTTCAGAGATGATCAGGAGCTAGTCTCCATACACACAATAGCTAAATATCATTACCCCATACAGCTATTATACAAATGTGTTTTATCTTCAAGTTTAGTCTCATCATACTTCCATGGTTATAGAATTTATCTGTAACAATGTGATATTTTTTTGATCATTGGTGGATCTCGAAAGAATTTTTCAGCAAACTACTTTCTGTGCATATTAGATGGTCCTTAATTTGATTATATTCGAATTGTAGTGCTCCCATGGGCAAAAATGTATCGAAATACATATGAAAATTTCAATTTTTAGTACATACCTACTGCTCAAAAGTCTTAGATTTTTCTCATTTGAATAACACGCGATTTTTTTGCACTACTCGATTCATTTTTATTCTCCTGTCGTAGTATCGCTCTGCAATATCTGAAACTTGGCACACTTCTTACCTATAGCAGCAGGTATTCGATCAAAATTTTACAGATTTTTAACGATATAATTATCGAACTTACAGAGCACCAAAAGAATTTATTTGTCAATCTATATAGTTCCAAAAATTATAGCGTTAAAAAAGACAAAAAAATGTGTAACGATTTCATGGGATACCTAATGCTAAGGGTAAAAAGTCCGCCAAGTTTTAGATTTTTTGAAGCGATTCTGCGATAGAAACAAAAAATAAAATTAACCTCAAAGTCATGAGAAAAAAAATTGTGTGTTATTCAAATAATAGAAAAATTCTTCGGATGTGGATCAGTGCTTAAAATTGAGATCGGAACCTGGGGCTTCGGTTACATCTGTTTGCATGTATTTGAAAACATTCCAGCCCATGGAAGTATTAAAATTAATGACCATCCTAGTGCAGAGTATACGAGTATATATTTGAGTTGTCAAATCCTGAGATTAGAATATCGAAAATTCGATCATTAGGTTAATTATATGGAAAACAATGCAACGGTCATCGAATCGTGTCATAAATCGGATTAGAATTGTCCTGCACTGAGTCAAGTGCAGTGTGGTTTATATAAAGGAGGAGAATTTGTGGTGCAGTACCAAAATGCGGTTTTCATATTAGAAAGTAGGTAAAGTTAATCCTAATCCGTGTATTATACCCTCGACCAATAGGTGTTGGGGTGATTTCAAAGTTGGCAAGATACACATCTGCCAGGCACAGGCTGCATGGGTATGTTGTTTAACTGTGTGTGACTGCAGGCTTACACAAACACCAATACACATTTATATACGTCACACGTTCACGCTGAGAGATCCCATTGTCATTGTAATATATATATATATATTTTTTTTTTCTTCTGGGCACGTCAAAATATCGCATTTGCCATCTGAATTGCGTTCGAAACGCTAGGTGCCCACGAAGTCAAACCACAAAGGATTTCCCGTTTAATACGAAGAGCCGAAACCTCCTTCAGGTAGCCGAGGTTGCTAAGCGGCTTGTAAAATCAGCCACAAAATAGACCCTTGGTTTCGCTTGACGGTCCTCAGGACAGCTTGTCTCTTCTTCTCGCATTACTACCTCATACATGTCCCTCTCTCTCTCTTTTTCTCTCTATTGACTGCTGGTCATTTAGCCATATCTCTCATATACCTACTGCATGAATTATAACATTTTTTTCAGACTTTGTACGGATATAAACATTCCGTAATCAGTTTACGATACACAAGAGTCAATGAAAATCGGATTTGAGCAAAATCTGGGCTCAAGTGACACTCAGCCCCTCCTGAATGATGATCCCTTACAATTTGAAGAACGTCATATCCGAATGGCTAAAAATTGTGTTCCTTAATTGTCTGCTGTCTAATCGTTTGGATATTTACACATCATGATTGGCCTGTGTATGTTACAATTACCCACTCAGTAAAACGCGGCCAACCGTTTTGAAACTGAAAAATTTACGCCTTAGTAGTTGAATGGTCTGAAACGGGTGCCGAGGATTAAGTTGGACCCGTTGTTCCCGGGCTGGTAGCACCCGGATGCAAATCGCGACGAGGTCCAGCAGGCCTCGAATTTTCGAAGTAGAAGAAGGGGGCCGTAGGACGCAGTCATTCATCATCCCAAGGGACGAAAGGCCTTTGAGTGGGAGTAGGAACGATTCCTGGGCCACCCACGCGGAACAGGGCCCCAGTAGTATATGTATACTATATATATCCACCTACTTGGCTCAAACGAACCCCCGGAACCCTGTCACTACACAACTTGGCATTTCTTCCTTCCTACTACCGCTCACCCAGTTAACAAGATCTCTATGATAAATCTACCCACGTTTTGTACCTAAGTGCAGTAATATACGCGGTTCATGTAGCTCTATCTTCATCATCTATAACTTGCTTAATTAAACCCTCGAATGTTGTAAATTTGCGTAAATTAAGTCACACTATGCACATGTATGTACGTACATTAATGTGTGCAAATTCTAGTGTGTGTGTGTGTGTGTGTGTGTGTGTGTGTGTGTGTGTGTGTGTGTATACTTACATTCAGTTCTAACCGGAGGGGATCATGCAATGTGGAAATAAGGAAGTAGCTTGTTCAATGTTGGATATACCGATCAAGGTAGAGGATTTACATCACTTCAACACCACGCTGAATAATGTAGATTCGAAGTGAGTGAACGCGTCTTAATTTACCGTCAAAAAAAGTGATGTAGGTTATTTTTACTTTTAACGGCTTGTTTATAAGTAGGATAAGGATGATCTGCAGTATGGATACATACCTGTACTGTATAAATGTGTTAGATATATAATACACATTGTCGAGAGTATATAATAAGATTTATAATTCGTTTTGAAAACGGGACACGAACTTGACTGGTGACAACTGACGTTTTGGGGTGTGTAATTCTCTCGACTTATCCACAAGATACAAGGAGACTGTGTTTAATTATTCAACGAAAGGTGGTGAGCTCCGTAGGGACGAATTTCACCTTTGTCTTAGGTACGCGTAGACGCGTTCAACTTCTGACTTCATGGATTTTACTCGTTCCAACTCAACTGCGATGTGTCATAGCAATACCATCAAGGCGCAATCTTATAACACACTGTACAGCTTGATATATACAGATCACATTGTTCTTTAATAATTTGAGTCATTTCTCTACGATCCATAAATAAGGATAGGCCGTACAGTTGGATGTTCAAAATGTACAAGTATCATACCGTTTCTAATGGTCGCAATGCGGATCACGATATTCCGATTATCGCGATGTTAAATTGGTAATTTGGTTGTGATCAAGTAGTGGAAATAATCTGAACAGTGTAGCTAAAATTACATGAACATTAATAATAATTCAATTCAATTACGAAACACAGTTCCGCATTGCGGGAATCAGTCAATTGATATGATGGGTCAAATCGATTTCCATCTGTTTAATTCATCTCATATTATTATATCAAATTATAAACTTTTCATATATCGTTTGCTGAACCAGAAGGATATGTGGCACCGTGTGGACATGACTACAGTCATATCTAAGGCCAGGATACCCTCGCCATGAATATAGGTGCAGGTAGGTTTCTGACTGCACATACGTGTATTCAGAGCTACCTACATTATGAACGTATGTATGAACATATATAAGATAGGTGTATACGTATGGATACAAAGCGTGTATAAGTATCCGTATCTACAATACATACATATTATGTTCCAGAAGTTTGCGTATGCGGGAAACGGGTCGCGTATAATGCGCGACTGGAGCAATGGGTGGACCACGTGTGGTCCATGGTAGGTACCGGGAGTCTGGTGACACGCTGTGGAGTTCTCTTTCCCATTTCTTTCTTTTTTCCATTCCTTCTCATTTTTTTTTTTTTTTTCTTTCTTGTTTTCTTCTTTTCTTCGAGCCTCACATCGAATATTCCAACATTTTTTTCTTGTTTTTTTGTTGTTTTTTTCCATTTTTTTTTTTGCCAAACCTGCAGTCGCTCAGTAGTCATAAATGCAACGGTTCAACTTTCCTATAACTCGCATTAGTCGCTCACATTTTTGATCTTGAGATCGGAAACTCATACGTTTATAAATTACCGATCGTATAATTACTTTATTCGAACAAAACTGTGACTGCAGTGTGGTTTAATATATATAGTTTGAAATTGAAAATAGCTATTCAAACGACGAATTTCACTTCCGGTTATCGTACTCTTCTCAATCGTCTGGTATTACTGATCGTGAGATGAAAATATACACAAATTCTTTTTATTTATACATACGGATATGGTGGGTAAGGGAGATCAGGGAAAAGTGACCATCTCAACTAAAAATGGAAAAGTTTTCTACTTAATTTTTCATTAAAAATCATAATTTGTCATAAAATTTTCGGGGCCAGGTCAAAGTTTCTCATTTGAGTCGATTTTTAATTTTTAGAATTCAATTTAATGGAGGGACACGAGACTCAATAAGTGAATTTCAAATCTCGTAGTTTTGGTCTTTCGGAGTATATTTAGTTTTCGGACTTTTAAACCCTCAGTGTTTTTCGATTTGAAATTTCTTTAAATCGACTATACAGACTTTCGTGGAGATACCCTTTCCAAAAAAACTGTGAATCGATGATATTAAAATCGGAAACTTTGATCGTTCGGAACTTCAAATAGGTCCAAATTTTTCTAAGAAAAAATCATTTTGACGGAATACAAAAATGTTATCAATTTTCAACTGACAGGGTTTCATCTTTCCTATATACCTAAAGCTTATGAAGGGGGTGAAAATTTAATCCCTTAAAAATATATATACACGAAATTATATAGATTGTGGGTGGGTAATAGGTTGACCGAATATAACGAGTGACGATGCAACTCATTGTTCAGTGATTGCAAGATGACTCAGATTCGATAGTATATATAAGTAAGTATATAGCGACAAAGGATAAATTATTATATATGAATAACAAGGGCGCGAAGGAGCCATATAATAATCTATAAATTTAAATGGACATAGGTGCATATAGATATCTGTATAGGTATATACTAGGTATATGTATTCAGGAATACCTTATACCCTACATATAATATGCATTATATGGAAAGACGAAACTTTCGGCCTCGATCCTGACGGACGTACGTGTTCACCCATAAATATTAAAACGATGGTTCAGCACTTTCGTTCTCTAGTGACTTTCTACCTGCTGGTATAATCCCTCCCTCTACACCACATCCCTCTCGTCCTCCCATCTACTCCCTCACGATCATTAAGCAACGACGTCCATTCTGTCGGTTTATATACTGTATACCTCCGATTCCTCTCCTCGCGGTCGTAAGTGGATGCGCGGCGCTTGTTCGCCATGCCTTATTCATGGGAGCGAGATCCCTCTTTCTCTCTCTTTCTCTCTCTCTATCTCTCTCTCTCTTGTCTCTCCCTTTACTCCTCATTCCACCCCACACGCCCCTACACATGTTCTAACACCAAGCGTAACACACCTACCTACCTACCTACCTTCCTACCTACCTTCTTCAATCGCCAGCCCACGCACGCTGCTGCCACAAGCAGACTCCAAGCTGGTAGAGGCACGCACCTAAGGTACACGTGTCACATGCCTCCCGTTTTCAAGGGTGTGGCGCCGCGACGCCCTCGAGAATTTGGCTCCAAAGTTCCTACTAGATACATACAACAAGCTACAGCCCTTGAGACGGGGATATGCATGTGTCTAGTGGAGATGAATTCTATCCACCCGCCGTTGTTCCGTTTCTTTTTCTTCTTATTTTCATTATAATAATATAAGCTCTATCCTCATATGTATGTATTTATATAAATACATAATGTCTACACTGTTATAGTTTTAGATGTATGCGTATATATGCGGTTCATCTGTAAAAGTGTATACCTACGTACACATTTTAAAACTCTTATACGTAGATATACGCACCTAGACGTGATCCGTGAAGTGGAGCCACTCGGGCGGGCAGTTTGTCGTCGTTTACTTTGGGCCCACTCGACCCACTCGATCCTGGCAACCGGCTTTGAGTAGCTCGTGCCCTACGCCCATCTCGTCTACAACTTCGTCCTGGCGTCTGAGAACCTAAAGCGTCAAAATTAACGCCACTATAGGTCGGTAGGATCGATATTTGATGGAAAAATTAATACCGTGATCACTAAAGTCCTGTGTATGATGAGATGTGTGCTCAAAATCAACTCCTAGCACCCTTTCAGTACCGATCGATGCCCCAAAATTTCTTTAATTATAATCGCAAAGTCCACAAAAAAAGGACGTCTTTATCGCAAAAATAATCACCAAAAAAAAAGATGATATTTTGAGTCCCAAGAACCGTAAAACGGGGCTTGGGCCTTAAAAAGGTTGAAAGTGTGTGGTATAATGTTTGGGAAACAATTCCTCGAGTGCATCCATATGTCGTTTATTTGTCACGTGTAGATAAGTGCAGGGGCGTTTGTTAGTTGGCGTCGAGTCACGTCGCGTCGTTTATAGCGAGTTTCTTTCGCGTTATTTGTTATTGTAATCCCGCTTTCTGTGTGTATATATTTCGTTTTTTTTTTTTTAAGTTATAGTTAGGTCGCACGAGGTGTGAGAGAGGCTTCTTCTTCACCCGCGAAGAAAGTGCAGATTTCATAAACAGCCATCTCGGAGTTTTTGTGTCATGCTTATCCAACTCGTTAGATAATTTTTAATCATTAGAAAAAAAAATGTGGAGTTATTAGATCGAGAGCATTGACGTGTTTATCCAGCTTCTAAAATCAAAAATCACGAGGTTTTAGACACTTCTAATAAACTTTAGGTATTCTAAGTCGATTATGGAGGTATCAGTGCCTCGCGAAAGTCGTTAACGATAATTTAGCTCGTTACTATGAACCCTTGTTCCTGCAGTTAGGTATTAAACGGCAGCAGTGTCCTCCTCTTCGTTTATGATAACTCGGGGTGCTTAAAAAAGAGCGATTAAGACACGGGACTCAAATTGACAACCCGGTGTACTACACAACGAACTTAAACCTAAACCTGCAAAGCGAGAGTCTGAAAATCTCAACCTTCTAGACCCGTGAGTTTAGTTGATCACTCTGGTACTTATTCCAGCGTAGGTAGAAGAACGCCGAACGGCCGCTCTGGGACTGTAATCGAAATTAGTTTTTTAATTGAACGACTTATTTAGTCATTAAGGGTAGCTACTACGAGCTTGAACAAGATGGGGCTGCACCACCACCAGAGGAAAAAATAATGATGGATTCACGTTCGCGTTTAAACCAGCCACCATCTGCCTCGCTTCTTTGTATATACACTTTTACAATTTTATGCCATGCCGTTTTTTTTTGTTTTTTTTTTTACTCTACTTTTTCTTTGAACGCAGTAGTAGGTGGCAGAGATTTCGTTACTAAGAGGTTTCTTCTAAATTTGTAAGAAGGTTATCTCTCGTACTAGTCACAGTGCCAAGTTATCGAGTCTGTTCGAGTTTGAAGCACGAGATGAAGAGGATAGTGGGCGATTTTGCTGAGCTTTGGAACGACTCGCCTTGATCGTTTGAACTTGATTGTTACTAAATAAAATGAAATAGAGAAAAAGAAAACAAAAAAATTGGATCCCTGAAATTCTGTAGGATGAATTCGTGCATTTGACGTTACCTCAGCGATATGGCTGGCTACTGCCCACACCGTGGCAGCAACCTCATGGTTCAGTCAAACGTAAAAACGGACCAAACCTGCCCGGTAATAAATTCCGCCCGTTTGTTCGAATCTTTATGTTATCTCCTGACTATTTTTCCACGTCTCGTTACACGGTATATCCTATAGATATACTATGGTGGGTTTTTTCTTTTTTTTTGTTTTAACGAAATATACGAATGGCGAACAAAAAGACAAAGGGTGGGTCGTTGAACCGCCGTAAAAATCTGTTAAACCAAATGCTCATAGCGATAAACGAATTTCCAGTTAGTCCACCCCCCTTCAGAAATCAAAAAAAAAATGAAGCCTCGTGATTTTTCGCCGTTTATTTGTACGCGGCGAATTCTCGTGGTATATATACGATTTTTCTTTCTTATATAAAAAATCGTATCGTTATACTTATACTTGAGAATTTTTAATTTCTTTGAGAGAGATCCGTGCTGCAGCATGGCTAGCGGCATTGGAATATAAAAGACTGAAGTTTTTGTTTAAAAAAAAATTTTTTTTTTTTAAACTTTTCGATTTTATTAACGGCGTAAATCGTCCTTAAAGCTGCAGAATCGTAAGGTCTGCCTATCAATTTTCGCTAATTCCCGTTATCAAATTACCTCCTGTTACCGAACAACGAACACTGGGCGGAAGAAGATTTGCGCGCACAGTCAAATCCCCAGTGTCCTTAAAGAAATCTCGCTTTTCCTTTACCTTTTTTTCTTTATTCTATTTTTCTTTTTTTTTTTTTGTTCTCCTTTTTCTTTCGTTCAGTTTCAGGGAGTGCCTTTGAGTCTACCTGTATCAGTGTAATGTCCTGCTAGTCGGGATAGGAAGGGGGAGGATCGGGCAGAGAAATAGCGGGGAACCCGGTCGTCCCCTTGAGCAACGTGCTCGGTCGATAAAACAATTGCCGTGGGGATAATCGGCATTATTTACGCCGGATCCACTCGGAGATACACCCGGGTCCGCACCGTGCGCGCAGTACTGGGCTCGCGAGTCAGATTAGGTTGGTAGGTAGGTACGGGAGATTCCCCAGCAGTTATAAGCCCCGGGGTGATCTCCTGCAGCGGGTCCGGGTGGCTTATGGCTTATCCAATCCACCCGCCCCGCCGCTAAAGTGGCTCCAATTAGATACGTCACGGGATTTCGATGTCAAGCGGGAACCGAATCTCTCCCTAGGGACTTTCTAAACCTTCTTTCTAAACAAGTTATTATACCCACACGATTATACCCATATACATACATACATACATACATAAATACATACATACATACGCCGATACTTTAGTCACTAGATATTCAATCCATATGTATATTCACTTGTTCATATTTATACCTATATTAGGTATATAGGGTTGACGATATACCTACGTAAATTTACTTATAACTATAAACTATACATTATCTTTAATGATTTTTATCACTAATTTAACAGGAGATACCATACAGGTAAATTTTCTTATATATAAGTCGATAATTGACACATACCTCTACGTCTCGTATTTACATAACACGTATTTTGATACGATATACGTGGTAACTTGAACCCAGAGGAATCATGTTGATGATCCCGGACGGAAGAATATTTTCAAAAGATAACATTGTGTGAATCTAGGTAACATCGGATTCAAAGAGTTTCTTGAATCTGAACACTAAAGCTATTGAATGTAATAATTCACAATACGTTTTACACCTGAGAAACTTATTATGTGTTCCAAGTGGTGACGTACATACATACATACTTACATCTTTCTCGCAATCAAAAGCATCGTCACATCATATTACTTATTCGCACTTTTAAGACGATGCTGTAGGCCTGCCTTACCGGCGGGGATATAATTTGGCAAAAAGCTCTGAAATAATGATCAAAAATGAATAATTAATTTTTTTTGTTCATGCATCGTAAAGCGTGAGTCTTATAGCACTCATTTCAATTATTATCGAAGCCTACGCATCATCGACGCGAGAACAAACCATGTAACGCCATTCTACATATTTTTAGTTTACCATTTACGAAGGTATATCGCTACTATCAAAGTTTCTCTGAGGTTTCGAAATGATTCCAACTGTAAATACTAAATGTCTGTTGTATATGTATACCGATTTGTATACTCTGTATATTCTATACATATATGTATGTATGTACAGTAGTAGGCGAATTGCGTTCCCCTAATTGTAGCAAGCATATTAGTAGAGAGATTATGGCGAAGTGACTATAGCGAGATAGGGTCGACATTGAGGTTCTAACGTACCATATATACATATAGTTTCATCCAGAGCATGGCTAATATGCAAAAAGGTTGCAAGAGAGGTTACAGGTTTGCACAACGGAGGCTCTCCCGGGCAGGCGGAGACTGTTAACCCGGGAGGAGCTTCACTCAGTCACTCAGTCAGTCGCCGAGTTGCCCGTTGCATGGGGTGCATGCGTAATGAGCTTTAGCCGAGGTATGTATGTATGTAGATATATACATATGTATACATGTACCTATGTACACGAATACACACCCTGTGACGGTAAAACGGAGCAAAACAGAACAGAACAGAATAGAGTAGAGCAAAACAGAGCAGAGCGCAACTCGCCACCCCCCTCTGTACCGAAAAGTACAGTATAACAGATACATATATATATATATATATATACACGTCTGTATACATACATATGTATGTATATAACTATGTATAACCATCACGATATAGTGTTTGTTTGTACAAACTGTCGGCAGACTACAGCGACCGAGAGCAAATACGCTCACCCTCTTATTTCCAACCCCGTATATTGTTGTCCTACGCAAACCCAAATGTAAACCCAAAATGCTACATATAAGCGAGGACTAAAAACCAGAAGGGTCGAAATGCGTACGCGGGTTGAAATATTCCGTGTACCTTTTATTTCTCACATTAATTATATATCATCACCAGAATTACTGATTCGCAAACGTTTGTGCAAAAAAAAAAAAACATCTATTCTATCAGATCAAGTAGTTGTACTTTAATCCGAAAGTCCGAAGGTGATTAGCAAATCTGATTAACGAAAGTGTTAATTTCTGCTGCACCTAGATTCTGGTTGTTCGATGAAATAGTAATCCGATTAGTAAATGTCCTAGGGGAGTTCCCGCATGGAGAAAGGCGAGTGATAGAGTTTGGTTTAGAGGTTGTGGTATATAGTTGACAGTGACAACCGCGTGCGTCTAGTCATCGTGATAGTTCTTTGCCGTTCTTATAATATAGGTTTGGTTTGAACAAAGTCTTTATAGAATGGTTTTAGGGTACAGGGTGTGCTGCAGGTGTTTCAAGAAAGTATATATCCTATCACACGTTTAAGATCGCGGAGATGAGACCGAATCCTACACACCGTGGCGTATACCACGCTCTATCCCATCTCCAGGGAGGACTACAGCTTGGGGAAAAAAAGAATAATGCATTCCGAACAAGGGTAGACAACTGACCGCTATCCTAACGTGTATAGATGTCCTATCCATACGGGGGGATTAGCTTAGAACGGTGCAGGTTATTCTGCTCTTTATATATTTTGTCAGGTAAGGGAACGATGAAATCGTGTATAAGTGGTTTATTTCTATGATCTATCACATCTGTGAGTCAAACTATAATAAGGTCCGAGACTATAGATTCTATAGAAATCAGTTTACGTTAAAAAAAAAAAAATTTTTTTTGTTTGATATTAAAGAAACCGATGATCGCGGTACACATTAAGGGAGTATATTTCTCGTCATCAATTCGTGTATGTATGTATGTACATGTATGTAATATACGTGTGGTATCTAAGTGTAATTATTATTTCGGGTGTGTTAAGTGAAGTATCTTCGTTATACGTACCAACTGTATATTATAGTCGCTTAATTTCTTTAATTACGGTAATTAATTCAATACTTATATCTCTTCGCTCGTTCGCTCGTTCGCTCTTTCTCCTGTACAGCAACAGCAACAACAGCAACAGCAACAGCAGCTCGTTTTCCTCGGTTATTAAATGCTTCAGGTAGCCAAGTGAGCTCAAGCAGTGTTATTTATTTATACCCACGCATTTACGATTAGTCATACTATAACGCGGTGCATATACCTATCTTATACCCTAAGATCCTCCTTGAGCGTGTATAAATTTATATCCAGACGCCTGTATGGGAGGCCTTACTTCAAGATCCGTGGCCTACCTACATTTAATACTCGATGTGTATAGGTATATAATATCCAAGTATAACATAAAGGGAAGAAAAATAATTTACATATTACGATCATGTCTAAACTCCATCGGACTACGCGTGCTTCTCAAAAAAAAAAATTTTTTTTTGAAAATCATCAGTTCCAAAATTTGTGCGGTTACGTATGCATGTTAAAATTTTTGGTAGCAAAATCGACAGAGTTGACTATATGCTAGATAAAAATTATGACAAATTATATATTTATCAGATTATAGATATAACAAATGGTTATTTATCATCGTTTTGGCTTTTCGGCTCTGGCTTATCGTGGAAAATAAAAAGAATTATTAGATTACGTGTTTTTTGTTCCCGGATAAAATCCCTTGAGACTATAGGTATAATACATATGTATATACTTACTATGAGTATAACTTCTATATGTGTAAGCGAAAGCTCGTAAATTGAAACACGAAGAGAGAAAGAAATATCGATTATTTGATTGGTATTGAATAGAAGAGTTTTTCGTTTTCGTGGATAATGGAATTATATTGTTAGGGTAAAGTTGGATGTATTGAGAAAAATAATACGAAATTGAATTGTTCGTATAGTATTACCACCACTTAATCATTTTTTGATTAATCTTACCAATTTTCTTTATTACTTTTCCTTAACAAAAAATATATAGTTAAAAAATTCTGAAAAAAACAAAAAAAATGAAAATTAATTTTCAATCGCACAAAATTTAACTCCGTAGGTTCATTCAACTAACGATTAACAATCATCTCAACAATGTACGTTCTGAGATCAATCCCTGACTTCAAAAGACCTTACACAGGTTCCATCTCTCGGAGAACGTTAAAAATATATTCACTTTTTCTATCGATAAAAATACCAAGAGCTGTAGACTGTATAGGTTCCTGTATCTTCAATCACTTGTTATCTAATTCTATAACCTTTTCCTGAAAAGAGCGACCAACCCCTCCTCTTTTTACATGAAACTATTTTTTATGCACTAAATCGGTTTGAAGTTCCTAATTCAATTTCTTAAAAATCAAAAACTTAAATAAAATGAAACTGAATAGAAATAATTTAAAAGATAGACAAATTCACCACTGCATCTGAATCGTGGGCGTAAAAAATCAAAGACGAAGTGGCATTAGACTCTAGAATGAAATTCTTCGGTTAGAGCCCCTGAGAAATCGAGAAGCCCATTTGGCGTATGTCAAGTTGATTTTGATGAATACTGGGATTTGATGCGAACAAAGAATGTTGGTTTAGTGAAGGAGGCGTGTTTGTTATTTTGATGAGCTATAATGGGATCTTGGGTGTTGATGCATGGTACGTAGCAGGGTGCCGCGACCGAAGCTTGGCAGGCCCTAACCGGGCCCTTAAAGTCTCGGTCGGACCCCCGCGGACATGGCCTCAGGGTCCGCCACCCGTCCATCAAACATCACGTTTATGTATTTAGACATATCTCACCGGGCCCTACCTGGCTCCCACTCGAAGGTACCTTATCACTTGACGCCGCGCATATTTCAACATTAATTTCATAGATGATGATGTATCGTATGCGCAGGTATAGGCAGGTATCAGCGTGAACTCGGTCCGCCCTAATGTTTTTAATAATCACGCTGTGCGTATACCGCTTAACAGACCCTGCAGGCAACGTATATAAGGAATGGTTGTAAATCCGTAGCGAGTTGAGCTTTGGATACGGATAGATGGATAACTCTTAAAAAAATCAAGAAAAAAAAAAAAAAAACAAAAAGTTAACGAGGAAACCCACAGGGATGAAAATCTTCAAAATTCAATTCTCGGCACATTGGAGATGAAAAGAGTTTTCAAAGTTCGATTAAGGTCAGAAAAATCATCTTCATATCGCTACTTTTAATATTTTTTTCAAAAATCCCTAGCCAATTAGCTAGGAAATCTTTTGCATCGTTTACCACAACACACGCATGTGTATACGGCTGCATACTCTAAGGCGTAAATGATTAAATATATAATTTATTGGCAAGTTAACAAAATAATCTTTTTTTTGTTGATAGATACATCGATTAATTTTATATACAGTTTTAATTATCGGTTATAAAAAACTAAAAAAAAAAAAATGGCACGTTACATGTAAATTATTCATTTTTATCTACATCTTAGGAGAAAAGTTATTATTATTATTATTTTTTTCTTTGTTCCTGTTCAAATTATACAAAATACTTTACAAATATATAAATATTAATCTGATAAATAAATACTTGAGTATCATAAAATGGATAGTTTGTTTGATTTTTAAATACCTATAATTACGTTATAATATTTTAATTGAATTTGACTGGAACAGCACGAAAACTCGTGGTAATTATAAAACCATGATTATTCGATAGAATTCATTTTCTCAAAGTGAAGCACGCACTGATATTTATATAACGTGAGATAAACTTTGCAGATTATAAAAGTACAAGTAATTTAACTTTGGCTTTATATTTATCACTAATGCAAAGCCATCTTTTATCGAGTCGTTCATATATTCACTTTTTCTTTTTGTTTTCAAATTATAAACGACGAAATGCTGCTCTTTTTTTTATACACATTCAACTATCCTCTGAATCGATAGATTAAAACTATAGTAATTAGTGAAAATTGTTAACATTTAAAAAATTAAACTAATCAAGGATGTATATAGGCAGCCAATGACGAGAGCATGAACTATCAGTGGTTATAAATTGGCCAGAACGTGTGTAGTAGCCACTCATAAAATACTCTTTTTTTTTCATCTATCAATTCACTCTCGGCACGATGAAAATATATCTTCATGCATCATTCATACCATGAAATTGTAATCGAATGAAATATGAGTCTGTTTTTTCTTCTTTCATTGAATCAAAGAAATTATTCGTTAAATTATTCATTGATAATGTCACTAGTCTGTCTTCCATTGGTAGAAGATTTAACTGTTTTTACCATAAAGTTTATGAATCCATCGACGTCTTCTAATTCTTTCGAATAAAACTTTGCTGCGATAGTAGAACGTCCTTCCATTTTTGGAACCATTGAAAATGTGCAACTAGCTTCTTCACCAACCTCAACTGTCTCCTTTAATTCTAATTTCAATTGCTCATCCAGCCCAGGACCTTCGATAAGGAATTTTCCCTTTTTTAACGGTATTGGTAATGGATTCTTAAACTTAGCTGTAGCATTCAGTTCTTCACCAACGATCGGCTCTTCTTTGACCTAAACGAAAAAAAAAAAAAAAAACATATACATAGAGAATTGAAATTACTTCTTTGTGGATAAAAAATTTATACAATAAAAACTTGACACATTATTTTTATCCGATGTTAACATTCATCGTGAAGTTCCTTCAGAACCTCGAAGAAAAGGAATGATTCGAAACAAATCAGTGAGTCAATATCCCTGATTTACTTTTAAATTTATATTACAGACGATGATTATCCAACACGTAACGGATGCTTCGTAGCAATAGCTACATCAGTTAACTGCATTCAATGGATTTCACGACTGATTATCGTTCCGCAAATATGGATATACAGGTCACAGTGTTTACAATCTGGCATTAAAAGCTTGATGCCAATTGCGTGTTTGTTTACTTGGATTAAACGGCCTTGTTCAAAGCCTTTGAATAGAAAATTATGTGTTGGTGTAAGAAGGTGTGTGATAAAATGTATACCCAATAATTACCTCGATATCAATATCCGGTTTTCGCACGCGGAAATCATCCTGTGCAAAGTATTCGAAGCTAGTGTCCTTCACAGTAGCGAGACAAGCAATGTTGAATGCACATTGGTCCAGTAACCTTGGTCCATACTCTTCCCAGGATACTTCAAGGCGGATTTCTTCCACAACGCCGGGTCTGACGAGACGCTCGGTCTCAGAACGTTTTACTGCATCTCCAACGCGGCCAGTGTAAAGCACAGCTTCCACCCGAAGGATCGCTGACACACGGTACTCCTGAGTTTGATTGTTGTTCTTGATCAACAGCACCACACTAGTCAAAAGAAAAGGTATGTGATTTATGATTTGAAAATTGACAATGAAAGGCACAGAATTAGATCACCAGTTATGGATCTAACTAAGGAAATTCGATTCCTAAGTCCAAAGTTTTTGCCTCGAATTTTTGACTTACATCGAAAAATATGCCAAACCTATTCAGTAATGAATACATAGAGCTCATTTCATTGAAAAAAATTTTAGTATCAAGATCTTTGGTCATTAAATGGACATTGAAATTTATCTCATTCGGTCTCCGGGTACTAGTTGAAGATTTCTTGCAAATTATTTCTTATGGACTGCATGTTTAAAAAATTTCAAACGAATATTTAGATGATGCGTAATTTTGTGTTACCTGAACGGTTGTCCAATGATAATGTCATCCCGGAGTTCAAAGTCGAATTTGATATCATTGAACTCTTCGTTGAGGTAATAACGACTGAACAATGACGCGCTTTGGAGCAATGCCTTCAACATAACTGCTCTTTCCTCTCCAGATTCTGGAGATAAGATGATATTGCGTAAGGTTTATGGAATCACAAATGAATCACTCTCAAAGAACGTTCTTCAAGTATATCATACGACACTTAATTCACTTACTTTCAGGGTATTTATACATATGCGTTATGTCTTCGCGTTCCCATTTTCCTACCGCCTTTGTGCTTATGAGACGTCCAATTCTGAAAAAAATGATAACATGTTGATCAAACATTATCCCTAAAGTCAACATCCAAATTCATCATCTCTAAATTATTCTGTAATGTGACTCACCCGAGCGTGTCATTTCTCATAAGTTTAAGAGGTTGAACGGGTCCATTGTATCGCCAAAATACTTTGTCAGCATTCACTTCAGCAAATAGAAATCCATTGTCGTAAGGTCGCATTACCTCGCCTTTCTTGACTGCAGCAACTGATGCAGGACCACATCGATAAGCATCCTCGCTAAGTTCCTGTGGTGTTGCATCGATAGCTTGCCAACCACCACAATCTGGCATCAAATCTGGTCTGGTCATCCATACTTCATTCCATACGTGATAGTTCCTGCAATAAAACCCGGTTTTGTTTTATTTATTTATAACGATCGCCTCTCATCGTCATTCTCTCGATATCTTCTAAGCTTCCAACTTACCATATCGAGTCACTGTTCATTTCTTCCATGACCTTCCCTTCTGCGTCGATGAAATAATCTACCGTCAAACTACCCTGGGTGTCATGGGCACTCGAATAGTTGGTCACAGGACGACAAGGGATACCTATAGCGCGACAAACCGTCGTCAGCACGCCAGAAAATACCCAACACTGACCGTATTTCACGGGTTTCTTAGTCTTGTAATATTCCTGAAGGATTGCTTTGGAGCCCATCCATTTTGTTGGCGGAGTTCCACCGCCGAAGTCATCGGACCAATTTCCCATCACTGCTCCATTGTCATCCGGCGAATTGATCTAATGATTTAAAAGATTATTATTTCTCATTCTTTTTCGTCTATCTAGTTTTTTGCATGGTGTTTACTTTTGTCGCTTACCGCAGAGGATAGTCTACGCGATATGACCACTGGGTCTTGCCGAGCAGACACTCTAACGTTTCCAACTTTGGTTATGAGGTAGAGAGCGCAGTCTAAGACGTCCTTCTCGAATTGCGAATATTTCCATATAGTGGGTCGCATTCGATTGTGACTTCCACGCCACATCAGCCCTGCATCTGTCAGAACGTATTCCTGACGTGCATCCTCGTCGCCAAGAAATACTGTGTCATCTTTAAAACGAAAGAAATCATCATCAGTTGGATATTTCTTGCGAATTTTGTGTGTTTGAAAATAATTGAAGAACATAAAGCGATGGAAAGCGGTGAATCATATAGAAAATGTACTTACACTCGCACCATGGATTAAAAAGAACGTAGAATGGATCTTTTACTGTGAAACTAACTGCGCCGTTGTCTTTCCACTTGGTGTCAACATCCAATTTCCATTTACCAATCTTGGAATCAGCTGCCGGTATGATCTGCGATTAAAATTGGAACTACAAAATCCGATCGAAAACACATTTCAGCATTTGGGAAGTCTTCCATTATTATCGATGAGCAAACTTTCAATCGTCACGTAATGCTTACTTTTATCCGTAACGTGTTACCCTCGGAAGTATCTACTGTCGCGTGCCAAGAACCTTCGTCAATAGTTCCTGGTGCAAGAACTGGTGTCGCAACCAAAGTCCCATGTCCATGTTGTGGTTTTTCAACACCATCCAAAGTGAATACCAGCGATATTCCATCAGTTACTGGATCATACTCACGTGAGAGTAGTAATTTAATGTAAAATGGATCTCCTCTCCGAACAATTAGCTTTGCAGTATCATCTTGACGGTTCGATAATTCAAATTTTGAAGTTCTATGAGCTGTTGAATTCTCGGGTATGCATTGGTCGACTTTGACAACCGTCAGTACCGAAATTCCAAGGTCTTCCCCTGGGGATAAAAAAAGAAATCGTTTCTAAAGCCCTCTTCATTTCATACGCAAATTTACATCATCGTATGTGCCTAGACTTTCCGTTGTGTAAATCGCATGAATAGGCTGAGATTCTATTTGCGAAAAATACAATATATAACGCTGTTCAAGAAACTCGATGCCTGCATTTTTACGGTCTGACAGAAATGTCTAAAAAAAGATTCCCAGTTTATAAATCTTTGCAAAATTTTTCGAATAATTGCAATACCTACTTCGAATATTAAATACGAAGGTACAGAGGAATTGGATACTCTTAACTAATGTGGAAATTAAATTTCAATCTTTTATGGAATATTTTCAAGAATCTAATCCAGCTACCATCTAATCCCACATTTTCATCATGCTCATAATAAATAGTCATCCATTGTTTAATGGTGACGTAAGTTTAGTGCTGTGACAATGATATAGACAAAGTGCACTGCGTAACGGATTTGCATAAAACTACGACTGATCTTTTCATGATTAGAAGTAATTGTATTAATAATTGTTTGGGCATTGGTTTAATTTGGAGTCAAGATGAATATTAACGAAAACTAAATTCCAAATCTGATTTACTGTATCGAATAAATAAAGAAAAAAGACAAAAAAAAAATGGGGAAAGACACAATACGATGTAAATTTAATACAGCACTCACAATAAATTCTGAAAGGGAATGGGCGTCGGCGTCGGTCGTTGAACACGCGGTAGCGGTCGTAAAATCTGTAAAACATTGCTGGTCGAGGGTAACCGGTAAAGGATTTCTCAGGCGTCGCAGTGCCGAGCGTCACTGCCTAATAGAACCGAGAATACTGACTACTCTCGAGTAACCTAGACTCGATCTTAGAGTAAAACCTACACAGATTCAATTTACCAATAAGTAGGTACAGTACTTGGTGCACTTTGTACATGTACTTGTTCAATCTACCTGCAGGAGGATAGCTCAAGGTTTATAGTGGGACGTTGAAACCTAACCATACATGGACGCACCTAAGGCCACTTGCAGCAGTGTTTCTGAATGCAAACAATCCATTTAGCAATAGTCACCGTCATCTACTCGATTTTCATTAATAAATTACAAGGCAGAAACAATTAGTAATCAACCTCACAAACGGAATTGCGAATAAACGAGCTTTGAACGGTCTTTCTTTGGAATAAAAATTACTACGATTACAGCTGTCAGATTTAGATTTGATCTTACTACTAATTAACTACATTAATAACAGTACAGATTTTACTCTTATCATTAACTAGCTCATTAATATTCCCAATGTATTTATAATTTGAAAATTTGTAAGCTTCGCAATGCAATTTCAAACTATACGGAAATTTTTCAAACCAGTTGTTGGTGTTTTTCTTATAAATTAAACTCTTTCGAAATATTCTTCATAGTTTGTTAGACTTGATTAGATCACCGGAAAGTATCAGTTTCGTATACAATAGGCATTAGCTACCACTTTTTTTGTTTGTTTCTAAATAGAATCGGGAATGATTATGATTAACTCGTTGATTGCTAAAGCAATTATTGTATATTGTTCTCTACGATTTCCGTATGCAACTATGTAAATAGGTTTCAAAACCTGAGATGGACCGATCCCAATATTAATAAATATTCAGGAAATAATGGTACCTCTCCAAAGATGAAAAGTCTCATTTAGAATATTTTTTAAGGATATTCGAATCGCAGTAATTAATATGCATCCAAAATTAATACGGAGATTATAAAAGCCACCTTGAGATGACTCTTGCATACATTTTATATATACATACCTATATATCCCATGAGTGTTATAGGTATCAGGAGAGAAATTATACTGAATGTAAATTCTGATGTGCGTATCTCGGTAGTCTGCATAAATTATCATCAGGAATAGTTCGACAAACACCAAATCGGGCATATGAAGTCATTAGCCGTTAAGGTAATGAGATCGTGGGAATCGATTAGAAATAAATTCTACTCATAAACAGAAACGATCAGGTTGTTAAGTCCGTTCGTGAGGGTTACTACGTGTTCTTATGTATGTAAGTATTGGTTAGACAGGAATGATATATGACCATTATAATAATCGACTGACGAATCGTAGTTGTTGAAAAGATTTTCGAAACTCTTATCCTCTTATTATGTACAGATTTTTTTTACCCTGTATTACGATCAAATATTGATTCTGTTTATACTCGTCAATTTAATCTTTTATAGTATGTGTAATGAACAAAGGAAACTGCAATGTCAGGGTCTCTAAGATTCTACGTCGTAGGTTCGAAATGCGAGGGTAACCCTGATTAGATCTTCAAATCCTTTCGCTGGAACTCTAATGTAACGTCCTTGAGCCTTAAACATTGCACTAATCCACGCGAGGCCCGTGGTGGCCCATTGTGCTAAATTTACTGGTCTAATAGCGTCGATGTTGTACTATACTCTAAGGCTAGATTTAGCTGTGGAGCTATAAGCCACAGCTTATCGCGTGTAAGACGTACGTAATATACATATATGTAGGCAATTGACTTTATAAAAAGTATTCAACAATCGAAAACAGGTACAGTATTAAATTCGGTCTACGTCATAATGCAGTGATATCATTCGCTTGGCGTGTCGACTGCATTACGTATGGAATTTCGTTAATCATACTCTTGGCTGCTGATTGTTATTTGTAAATACATACCCAGACGTTAACATCAACATTGCCCATTCACTTTAACCAGTAGCAAGCTAACGTAAGAATCACATTTGGCTTTGACTTGAGACTGATGATAACGAGAGAGAAGTTATATGATGGAAGATCATGACCAGAAGACAGTTATGGACTGTGCCATTGAAGCTGGCGATTTATGACTCGATATTAAAATTAATATCTTCGTAATTGGTTGCCAAATATCTTTGAAAATTATTACGTTAATTATGATGTTTCTAGCTTGTTGAGATAATTTTTAAGATTAGGTTTTAATAACAAATCTGATTATCGTTTACATGCATCGTTGGTATAGATACGTATACGCGAAATCTATTAATCTTCATGTCTATTTCAAGAAGCCAATTTGTCATAACGTATTTATAGTTATAGTTGTTGAAAAGATTTTCGCGATAAACTTACACAATGCGTAATGCGGATGAGTGACGTATTAGCTACTCGAAGAAACGTTTAATATATATGTTGCACATCGTTCTTTTAATCATGTATAAATCCGGTACTTTGATTTGCAGGAAAATCGCATGTCTCATCTTACTTGTAGAAAATAATAATAGTTCTCAGATCAACTGATTTGGTTTATTGTTACTACTGATTCGATCTTTAAGTAGTCGTGATCTAAGTTCATTGATCTTGTCATGATTGATTGTGAGTATTTTTTTTTTTTTGATCAGGCAATCATAACTAAAGATACAAAATCAACACTTTCGAAGATCGTAGGTGTTTGCATTCAAAACTAACGTTGTAAACTTTTGATTTTCTCACCTAGATTTAATCCAAACCTTTACATAGTATATACCTTTACATATTTCTTATCTTAACAAAAATCTTTAGAATTATCCTTCCTTCCTCAAGTCGTATTAAAATCCTTTTTTTTCTTCATACTATAGATCGATCGATCCTTATCTTATTCCCATTTCTTTTGATTGGCACAGAAAATTCTTAATGTCCAGTCCTGAGCATAAAGACTTCTTTATGGTTCTGACTACGTATCATTGAATTAGCGCCTAACGTTATATAATGAATAATCTTTTCAAGTCCAATAAGAGCAAATAGCTACAGTTTTGATCAAAGACTCGTATAAAATTCAGTCCAAAGTGATTAATGATTAACGAGTCGAAAGGTATGTTATTGAATAGTAACAAAATGGACATTGTAGATGTTAGTCATTAATTAGTGATTTTGAAAATCATATGTATATATGCACTGTGTAAAACTACTACCTTCACGAAGATCCAGTAATGAAATTGAAGAAGACAAAAACTAATGGTTTTTTTTTTTTTAAGAAATGCATCCAACTCAAATATTCAAACATCATACTTGGTACGATACCATTCGTCTTTGTCTCCATAAATTTTCTTCTATATTTTATAATTGCGAACAAACGATCTTGCTAAAATGACTCGAATTCATAGTACAAACATTCTACGTAAGAAATATTGTCACAGAATTCTCATCTTATCAAACGAATACAAAGGATTCACATGTGTCAAACAATTGACAGGAACATGTCAGGGAATAATTTTCAAAAAGTATCGCAATTGCAGTGTTACGATATAAATTTAAAAAAAAAACCTACCAGGAGAGTACTCTTCTCGTGGAGGTGGTTTTGGCATACATTCCGGCTTTGTGCATAGTGTTGTCATCTGCGTTCCGTCTAGTAGTTGAGGCCGAAATACAGCGCGAAATTTTGAACATACTGAGCAGCAATTACCCATTTTGACACTCGATTAATTTATGCGTGTGAAAAAATAATGGGAAAATCCTCGATACACTTTTCGATTAGATTAACACTCTTCACACTTAGCGTTCTTCTGTGTTTAAAACTCCACAAACTAGGTCACGGCTATAATACAATTCACGATCACTAGTGTGAGAGCACACACGTCCTCTTTCGAACCTGATTCAAGACTGACGACACGTGGGTCCAGCGCGTATTAATGACGAGGACATCGCGGATGACGCGAAACTAAAAGCTATATAGTATGTCTGATCGCTGTATCGGAAAATCGCGATGTATCAACTGACCAAAGACGCTAACCAGAATCAATTCTAACATCTTTCCTATGACTGAAGGGCGTGGTCTTATGGTCTCGACCTTTGTGCTCACATAATTTAATATGCAAGTACTGCACTCAGTCCACTTACGCAGAAGTTGTACCGATTAAACGTCGTGATTGACCCAGTTTTCAATTTATTTCAATATACGGGATGTGTGTGATGAGTGATATACATTTCACGATGTGGTATAGATGATCGGTATCATACTGCACATACTGATAATGTGTTAAAAGATTTTTATAAATGATTATGAACGGTTATGGACGGATTTAATTTTCTCTAATCGTTATTATAGTCTCAGTATTGCGGAAGTGAGATCATCTTTCTAAACACGATGAATGAAATTTACTTGACAAATAATCATATGTACTGGTTTAAACGTATATGACGATTATTATACAGTAGCGTTTATGAAACATTGCAATAATTAACGGTGACGCGATGATATTCATCGAGGACTATGAACGACCTCAGTTTAATTCGAATATCAAATACACATGTATACTTCATACTGTTTTCATGACGCCAGACGTTCAGAGATGCGGAGCTGAAATCACTTTCACCAAAACAAGTATTCCTGACCCACCTTTCAGACGACCAACTCTCAATTTCAATACTTATCAGAGTCTGCGGATATGTGAACGATGTAACTCTGCATGCCGGGAATTTTTAAGTTTAACAAATGTTTATTGTCTATACGTATTTTCAATGCTTTCTTTGTCTCAGTATCCAACGTACGAAGGTATACTTATATCATTTAAATATAGTTTTAGGAATGTGAATATTTCACGAATTGATATAGTCGTAAAATATTACCTGGAGACCTTGAAATTTGATAACGGGTGTTAAATTTTAGGCATTTTATGCTGCAATTAGGGAATTAGTGTACTTGCAGTTATGACGAGTGGCCGTTACGTCATGCGGATATTTCTGGGAAAGCTAAATAGTAACTTAGTACAGTGTGATGTACGTGAGTTTTTGCAGACACAGAGACGACCCTGAAAGTAAACTTTTCGTTTGTTTTATTAACGCTTTTCTATGTATATTTTCTGCACTTTAGGTTTACGGAATGCCATGTCTTCCGCGTAAACGTTGACTAGTCAAAGCGGAATATCAACGCGATGATGTAAGTTACTTGTTGGTGATGTTTACAGCTGTGCGTTTATCGGGTTTTTGCCACTATGATAATCACCGTGAATCAAGAATTCCTAACGCTATTATAATAATCATGACAATTATTCGCATAGTTTAAACACTGCGGTGTTCAGGGGGTACGTATATATTTTTAAGGTGTAAAAATTTAAAGTATTTTCAGGGATTGTAGCGACTAAGGTTAATAATACACATATATCCTGTTTTAGGCTTTTATTCTATGCGATATCATCAACAAATCTTGATATTAAAGACCCTCGTATCTTATATCATGTGGCTATCAGCATAGATTTAAAAGAGCTCTGTAAAATTGACATAGGTTAACCGTGGACTTGTTATCGAAGTCAATTCTAGTTCAAATGAGCTTTAACTTCGTGAACTTACTTAATATTGATGTGATTCTAGTGTAGACTAGGGTCATCAAAAAATATTTGATTTTTCATACATTTTCAGATTTTTATAGCTCGTATACTGAAAAATACAAAAATTCGAATTTTCTGGATTGTTTTTTTTTTGTAATCAAACGGACAAAGGTTTTTGAAAACTTTTAATCTGCGTCGAACCTAAGTGTGAGGACTCTGAGTACAAATAATTATAGATCGATCGGACTAATGGTCATCTAATGATGACCATAATGAATCTATGCAACTTTTACAGAGTTTAATTTAATTTATGCTAGTAGCCACATGATTTAAAATGCGAGGGTCTTTAACATCAATATTTGTAGGTAACATCGCGTAGAATAATAACCTGAAACAGAACATCTGTGAATTATGTACTTGAGTCGTCACAGTCCTTGAAAATGTATCGAATTCTTACATCCTGAACCTACAAATGGAAGGGTATAATGACTGGAGTAAAATATCATTTATCAAGATCTCTTTACCTTTCCCATTTATATTTTGTTGAATACATAGATATGGATTATTAAAAAATTATTAATAACTGTTTATCGATAACGAGATATAATAGAACATGATAATATATGATAGTTTATTCGCGAACTGTAACAGTAACTGATCCCGCAACGTCGCTAATTTGCTTTGAATGAAAAGATCCGATAATTTTTCTCTCGCCAATACGTTTGGGTCGGAACCATTCTGAAATAGTTACTTCTTCTTCTGGTCCGACGTTTCTGTAATAGAAAATTCGTGTTGTATAATAAATTACTTGAGCAGCTGACATCGCGATTATTTCATTGATCAATCACCTGAAATCCACGACTTTAGGTCTTTGAAGTCCTGGTCCTTCCATCCTGAACTTGCAATCCGTAAGTTCAATCTTCAGAGGATTTTTAAATACGAAAATCACCTCGCAAGCTTTACCAACGACAGTATCACCGTTTAACTGTAAAACAAATTGTTACAAGACTATGTAAATAATGTTTTCTAAAATATTATTCCTCATCTCACCTGGCCGTGAGAATCGAGTAAACTAAGTCAAACAATGACTGGTGTTTGTTAAGTAATTATTGAAAAAATACTCTCTAACAGACTAAAGGAATGTCCCAGCATATGATCTTCGCATCGTAAATTGCATAACGGTGCAAGCCATGATTCATCGATTATACAACACATGGTTATCGCATTCAATAAAATACAATTCCAATGTCAAATGTCAAATGGCAAAGCGTGTCAAACGATTAATTTAATTACAGTGATGATAATTATATAAAAATTTAAACTGTTTATATAAATCCACGATGAATGATAATTCGATTGAAAAATAATCGTTAATTATCACAGATAATAGATTGAAGTTAATTTCAGTTTGATTAGATTTCTGTTCAACCTATCTAACAAATTTTCTTACATTATAACGCACGGATTGAAGAATGGATTGTATTTTAATTAACGTTTATATAAAAACGTATACGTGGGTAAAAGTCATTAGAATTTTTTATGATCATGTCGTATTGCCAATTAGGTAAATCAAGTTCGCCTATATAGCCGTAGTTAATTATTTATTTTTTCGCATACGAAGGATGGGATTACATAATTTTTTTTTTAAATGCCATGAAGATATTGACTTGAGAAATTATTAGCATTACCTTAACCGTAAGATTTGGTTTCGTAAGATTAAAGTCGTCCTCTTCGCTCCAGGTCTGTTTAGTCTCTACGACATTAGCGATCGCGTATATCTTGAAGAAACCTTGATCTACCAAGTGATCCAGGTATTCTTCAACAGTCAGATGCAAAGAGAGTTTCTCTTCTGTAAATTTTAATGCACGAATGTGATTAACCGAAAAAAAAAAAAAAAAAAAAAATGAAACAGAAAATCTAAATCTTAAAAGAGAATAGACAACAAAAAAAATCGACCCGATATACTTACTTTGATTGGGTTTTACCGCGAATGTTTTTTGCGCTTTCTTTAAGTGGTGGGCCGTTGTACCTGTATAGTACACCGTAGATGCCGAAAGAATCATCGTTATTGTACGATTCGCGTTCGACTTGTTCTGAAAATATTTCAAACAGGGATCAAGTATTAATTGTCAACATGAAAAAATTTTCACCAGTGTCTAGTAATTGGTCGAAAAAACTTTTAGACAAAATATGATCATGGCTGAAGTTATTGTGTTACGGATGAAGCTACGTTTTCTTTGCTTAGCTATTGTTGTAATAAGAAGTTATAAAAATTTCAGAGAGTTTCAATTGATTCATTAAATATCCGGATTAAGTAACTTATATGCAACGACTGACTACCAATCGATTCTAAACGATGAGCAGACGTTATAAAAAAAGATATGAGTAATCAAAAGAAATTTCGAAATTACGATGAATTTTTCTCAATTTTCTCTGCAAAAGTAAAAAATAAAAAATATGTACATACGTAGTTTTATTATCATCTTTACTTGAAAAATTTGATCAGTGAATCGAAGCAAGTGCTAACAATTCAGAATCCAGACCATCTCGTTATTTTTCTATATTTTATATTTTGATATTTTTCTATTTTATTTGCCCCGGATGACTTCGATGATAAACCATAATACGGAAAATGCTTACATGAATGTTGACAGTAACATCGAAGCTCTCTCCGTACGGTACAGTGTCAATTTCTACCAGATCCATATCGACATCGTTGTTACCAGTATCGGGAAAGTCGTATAATTGTTGAGCACGAGAAGACGATTTAATTGCGTTAAAATGTGCCTGTCGTTCATCAGACGATCCTGTAACAACGAATGTAAATTAAACACATGAAATAATTATTTTTTTCCGTTTAATTTACAGTCATCAGAATATTTGTATCTACCTTCCTGGCCCTTATACTCATGAGTAATATCGATCATGTCAGAATCGCCATGATCATCATCAGCGTCGTGTTTCTTTGTCAGAATCTTCCGTCCCACACTGGAATAAAATACGACAGGATATTATGCGATAAATCGCGCAATAAAGTAATCGTCGATTTGTCAATACTGACACGTATCACAATTTACTAGAACCAAACCTACGCATTACTTCATCATTTTTACGTCATCTAAGTCTTTGATGTTTGTACATATAAACATATATGGAGTTAAGATTGAGAAACGAATAATTCTCGACTCACTTTACAAGTCGGGAAAGTGTAATAAGTATTTCTATTTTATAGGTATCACACTTTTATCGTCATAAATCATTTTCGTAGGAAACTTACTGTGAACGATTTAGCGAGATTCGTGAAAATCCCCAGTCACTGTCATCGTCTTCTTTAAAATGACAAATGTCAGCATTTACTTCAGCGAAAACGAATGGAGTATCGTACAGGAAACCAACCTCACCACGTTTAACAGCCACTGCGGAAGCAGGACCGCAACAATATATGTCTAAAATGTTATGCCATTGTGTTAAAAGTGACACAGTAATACTTTGTTTGTAAAAATCGTTTTTCAACATACGATATTCAAATCGTAAATTATATCATCAATGATATATTTATACAGGATTTCGTACCCTCGCTTAATTCTTGTGGTGTGGCATCAATAACTTGCCATCCACCGTATCCGACTGGAAGATCAGGTCTCATCATCCAAACATCATTCCAAACATGGAAATTCCAACATGAGTCGTTACAATCTCCATCCGGTCCTAGTGGAATCTCACCACCGAACTTATCGAAGAATTTATCGACAGTTAATGTTGAGTTAGTGTCATGAGCGGAAACATAATTAGTCACAGATCGGCAAGGAATCCCAAGTGCACGACATACTGAAATCATATTTCTCAATTATGAGTTGGCTCCAGTGTTACTGGTAATAAATATTATGGTTTCAACAAATCCTTCATCACGATTCGCAACTAGTTCAGTGTAATAATCTTACCCGTGACAGTGACGGCTGAAAAGACCCAACATTGACCATATTTGACCGGCGTACCTCCTTCGCTAAGATATTTTTCAAAAATCGCAACACTTCCAGTCCAAGCGATCGGCGCTGTACCATCGCTGTAATCGTTGTCCCATCTACCGACGAGCAGACCGTCATCATCGTCTGCATTTATCTAAAATCGTGTGGCAAAAACTCAAAGTTTTTCTTAGCTAATGAAGACGGTAATTATATTGTTAGTATAATGAGACGGAGTGTTGTTTTATGTTTTGAATATCGATTTAGCAACTACTTTACATTCCTGAGGTTATATTCGTGCAGTGCGAAATACTCACAACGGCTGATATGGCACGGACAATCTTGACTGGATTCCCACGCTCCCAATGCGGTACGTTCGACTTTTCAAGAAGATAAACTGATGCTGGAAGTGATACGTCTTCGAATTGTCCAAAAACCCAACGCCGTCCTTTTGGAGATCGGAAGGAACCGCACCATACTTTACCACTGTCGTTTAGAACGTATTCCTTACGCATCTGTTCATCTTCCATGTAAACGGTATCCTCTATGATATATGCAAGAAATTAATACGTATATCCCGTCATTAACAAAAAAGTTTTATACAGTATTCTGGCATAAACCCATTGCCTTCATGATTCTGCGTATAATCGCAATGACACTTAACAAAGCGGAAATTGTATTCCAAAAAATTTCTACTCAATTGAAAATCAATCGAGTCGTTGCAGTATGACATGACTTATACCGCGTATTGTATATTGAACATTGGTAGCAATTATTGATGATAGAAATTGTCTGCACATGGCATTAAAAGGTGAAAATATTAATTAACCTTTGCACCAGGGATTAAATAGTATATAAAACTCCTCTTGAACTTGATGTACGTTCTTAGGCTCGCCTCGACCACGTCGATTTGTGGTAAACTTTAACTTCCATATTCCCACAGGAGCCCAGGCCGGAATTTGAACCTGTGAACCAGCCAAATGTCCAAAAATGATCGACATTCATTTCAACGTATTCAAAGATTGTATTTAAATACACATGGAGATGATGAGGTAGACTTTACCTGAAGAGTGGCAAAGGTTGAATCTTGACGAGTCAATCGCACCTGCCAACTGGTATGATTCTTGAATGGTTCCAAAGCCGTTTCTTCCGTCAGTTTCAGTACTACTTTAGTCTTCTTTGGCACTGATGGTTTTGGACCTGATACGAAATCGGTAATAGAATCTCGTACGTGAGTCTGATACTAAACAGATCTCATTATAGTTCAATAATTATATTAGTCTCACCAAATTCCCATGTCAAACGTATCACGTCGTCTTTCAGATCATATGGTCTGTCCAATCGTAGAGCGATGAAGAAGGGTTGTCCTCGACGTAGTACAGGAGTTGGGCTTTCCCCAGCTATCAGACTGTGGTACTCGGAGGTATTATGAACCTTCGCATTCGTAACCGTGTACAATTCGGTACCTTCGATTACCAGCGGAGACACATCGGTAGATGTACCATTTTTGTCTTCCACGTCTTAAAAAATGGTTAAACAACGTGCGTTTTAAAAATGAGTTTCTATCGCATAAAATTTTACGGAAATATGTTCGAAAACCCGTTTCTAGTCTACAAAAAAGAAGCAGCGTGTAAATTTGTGAGACTTGACAAGGTTCAGGGCTGCCCATTTGGAATTCGGTGATTGCTGACGTTATATCAACCGATTTTCAAGAACTGTGATGAAATCGTGGACCTTCGGTCCTTGAATTGAGTATGAAAAATAGGAAATAAGATATTTTTTCGTACACGACCTTGATAGAAACACGTTAACAGAAACAAATTATGAATTTCAACATAACTATGCTCTGGCTAATTGCCTTGCCTTAATCAAAAATTTGGAATCTTACAGCCAGCTAATTCTCAGAGAAAAACATTTCTGCGAAAATATCTACGACCATTTAATCAACACAGAAATACTGGAATTTTAATTATTTGCCTCCGATGGAAAAATGCCTATTATAGCAAACGGCTTTAAACGATGTGTCGTCATCGGTACTGAATACCTATAGCCTGATACTTCTGGTCTGTCGATTGAAACGGCTCTTAATTTACATCTGTAATTTCTTATATGCATAATGATGTAGAAATAACGGTAATAATAAAGTTTTACAGTATATACCAGCCCCCAGATATACTACAGGGTATAATACGATTTTAATTTCCCCAGGCCGATGTTTACCACACGAAAAGAGATATGAGAAAATATTTCGGATAAAAGTTGAAGGTTCAGAGGGGGAAAGAAATTTCAAAAATATTTTCTCATATCTCTTTTAGTTTA
This sequence comes from Macrophya annulata, assembly GCA_963924015.1. Classification (NCBI taxonomy): domain Eukaryota; kingdom Metazoa; phylum Arthropoda; class Insecta; order Hymenoptera; family Tenthredinidae; genus Macrophya; species Macrophya annulata. The sequence continues at coordinate 23,220,019 of OZ001258.1, forward strand.
GGAAATATGGGTCTGGATAAATTAAAATGAAACATCCTGTAGAAAAAGTATTGCTAAAAAGTATGCTGGCACTCGTTTAAAAAATTATTTTTATTCGTATGGTCAGTATTATCGGACATCACTTGACCTCAGGCTATTTTAAAACTGTTCGACTTATCAACGAACTATTTAGGCACTGCAGTCGAGAGATTTGATAGTCAAGGCCAACAACTCTGAATATATCTTTTGAAATTTGTTAATGTGTAAGAACGACCGTGAACTTCATAAAATTGATATCGGTAATGCAAATCTGTAATTATTAAGACCCGAACTGCAAATTGCGATTATTTTGAAAAGAAAAACGATATGGGAAATAAATCGACAGTTTTCAGGAAAATATTGACATCATTACGATATATCTATTGGTTAAAATACATAATTGGAACGGATATACATAAGTATTTGTTATTTTGACATTCTATATACTCTGTTTATTTATTTATCATACAATTTCTTGTATATCTACTGTACAGCATTATGAAAGGTAAAATTCGTAGTACAACTTACTTTTGTTCAGTTTTTCATCGGCTAAATCCAAATCGTTTCTTCTTTTGCTATCAGCACTCAACTTGACGAGTAAATTTCGTTGGAACTGCTTGTCCTTTTCGTCTACAGCAGGAGATCGGCGAGGACCTGGAGCCTTAGGTTTGACTCCCGATGAAGCCATTCTTCTAATATCGAAACGGTATGTATCAGGTTTATAGCTACTATATTCTGTGTTATTTGTTCGCTAACGTCATCCGCCCATCTCATGAGATAACAGTTTGGTTATTTATATTTTCATATCTTCGACAGCTGTGTATATACCGAAAAATTGAGAGGCTTCATCATTTGCTCACTCTTTGTTTAAATTTCACACTTTCAAACAATTTAGTTAAAAAGTATGAAAGGGACGAAAGAAAAACGAAATGATCATAAAGAAACATTGCAGGACGATTTTTGGTTCTATAAAAATCAAAATTGCAGAAATCCACGACTCTTCTTTCTCAAATTCTCTTGAGGATTTGAATTGTAAATTTTTTTTAAACCTACATATCTCGTTGATAAATAATTCCGATATCTCTAAAGTGACGTTAATGAACTAATCACGGATTCGAAATAGAATTTATTGAGATGCGATTTGTATTAGAATGTAAACGAAGCAAGTTTTTTTTTTCTTTTTTTTTTGAATCTGTATTCGATTTATCTAAACGACAATTGCGATCACATCTTCAGACTTACCTTTCTTTTTTTATTTTTTTACGACGTATGCAAATCGGATGTTATATGAGATTCCTGATGATGCTGCGATGTCGAATGTTTTCGAAAGACTAAGCCTGACCGCGAAAAGAACACGCCAATTATAATCTCACAAGTTCATGGTGAGACTTATAAACAGGCGAGATTTATATATATTGCGTAACAATTCGACGATGCAAAATGTCAAAAATCAACCTCCGGTATTTTATATTGAGACTTCGATGTCCCTAGTCAGCAGTAACTTTGCGAATAAATCTTAATGGTCAAACTATTTGTATGGTAACTCTGGTTCTGGAAACCTGTCGCTTTTTGAAAACTAGATAAACCAGCCAAACTTGTATACCATGGCGATTAATTAATCTAGCTAATTATTGTAAAGCTAGTTTTCTTGTTTTGGTATTTTGCTAAGATCTACACGTCGCGACGTACAGCTCTACTATAATTTTCGAATATCTGATCACGAAAATAATGACCCTGACATTTTTATTTTTTTGTCTTTTCAATTATTTATAAAACATCGTTGATTGTTTAATATTCAAGTAACGAAAATGTTACGCAATTGAAAAATATAGACCGTAAGTTCTGTATACATTACTTTTTTGTCCAAAACATTCTGTAAACGGCAATAAGATATTTTGAATATTTTTTGGCTTTGATGGGACAGAATATTTCAAGTTACATCATACAAAACGGAATAATTATCAACTTTTGGAATTTTCTAGTCAACATTTATTTATTATTTTATTTTTTTTATTTATTAATTTTTTTTCCAGTATAAAATAAACATTATCACGATTTATCCATGCATAAGAATTATCTCGACGTCAATTATTAATAGTTTATAAGAAAATTAAACAACGTCTTTATATTCTATGTATATGGTGAGAATTTTTGAGTTTTTTTTTCTACTTCTCTTCTTTCCATTATAAATATTCATCAAACTTGTCTATACAGCTGTAAATAATTAAAGAATATTCATGATATGATTTTTGTGTGAACTTTCGGTCTTTATATACGCGATTTCTTCGCTGCGTAGCTATTCGCATATTTGTAATTCAACGTTTCATTATATTTTACCGAAATACAAAGCATCTAGCAACACTCCGAAGGTCAACTTCTTAAAAACGAGATGCATAGTTCTAAAAGAAAGGAAAAAAACTGTATACCAAAAGGAATTTTTTTTCCAATATCACTCCAAAAAATTTGCTTCGTAATATCGCGATAAGTTTTTGAATTTTTTTTTATTTATTTCCTGTGCGAAATTGGCTACACGTTTTATTGCCTATAATTTATGCGCATTTAATTAGACCATAAAATATCAAACTCAGAAATATGCAAGGTTGTATTATAACACTTGTTCAGGAGATGCAACTATACATTGTGTATAATGCGTAAATAACCGATCAGACGACCTTCGCATATTCTATACTCATTGCGTCAGTGATCATCCTTAGCCATTCTTACTTAACAGATTCTGACAATATTTATGGTATTAGTTGTATATTTAGCCTGTGAAATCTCACTTTGTTTAGGTTTACCCTGTTTATACATAAGTTTTGTTTTCACAAAATGTAAAAAATTTGGATGTCTACTTGTTTGGGTATAAAATGGAGAAAAATTTTTATGTAAGATATTTTATTGATAACTTACTACAGTTTATTTTCAACAAAATAACAACAAAACCGTAAAACGGTCAATTATCACATTATCTTATAAATTCGAGTTCAAATCGGCCCGCAATAATTGTGTAGACAATTGTTAAAACATACAAGTTCATGTGTATATGTGTGTGATTAATAATGATAAAACGAGTTATACAAGTCTAGGGAAAGGTTCCTCCTTCGTTTCAAGACTTTGGACCTCTAATGATCTGTTATCTTCTAGTACTATCACGTTACGTGCCATATCTTCGAGTTGTATGAATAAATATCTGTACACAAAGTTTCCAGACTGATCCTGAAAGCAGAAAATATATATATATATATATTTTTCTGAATAAAACCCGCACTTTGTGGCATTTAACGCGATTCAACTCACTTCTCGCATGTCCAAATGGACTGTACCACGTTTTCGTATTCCTTGAATGTAGAATTGCATTCTCACATGAGGTACTCCATTTGTTTCATAAAATGTATGGCTGTAAATTCATTTTCTTAATTAATTATCGAACACATAGCAAAGTGAAGTCCGAGTAGTTTTCTTTTAGCTGTTTATATTCAGCTTTTTGCTGAATAGAAACTGAATTAAATTGATCGATATAATGAAAATGATGTGTTAGAATATTAAATAATGCGTAAAACGTATCCCAAGAATAATACCCATGTATTTTTATTCCATTACCTAACATGCCCCCGTCTACCTCGACGTGTTTCTTCACCATAAGCTTTTATCGGTTCTCCAAGTGCATCGATTACTCTTGTATCGCTTTTGCAACGTTCCAATGCCTTGGTGTAAATATTGTTGGAGCTTTTACTTGAGAATAATTCTCTAAATATGGAAAAGAATAAAGCTGCAGTAACAGCAACACCGGCTATAATAACGCCTAGGTACCAAACGGATTTTGTATTTTCTTTAACTGAAAAAAGAAATTATAATTCTCATGATATAAGGCTTGACATTTAAATTCATAGTAATAAAAAGTAGATAAAGATTCTTCAATCTGGTACAGAAAAATGATACGCTATTTGAATGATAAGGAATAAAGATTAACTCTGAATGCTAGTAAATTTTTAAACTGTTAGTAAAATCAAATTCGAAATATTAAAAAAAATTTACCTACTTCCGCAAAACCAACTTGTACTTGATCGGACGTTTTGCGGTCAATGTTAGCGACTGTGGCATCGGACGATTTTACCTTGGAATACGATTTAACTTGTATAAAATTACAAGGTAGATATGCGTAACTTGACGTTGATGTTGAAGGACTGTGGAATAGCAATAAGTGACGACTGCTGTACATTCCCCGTCCAAAAAAACGATTCATCACCCTTACTGATGCCATGTTTTTTGATGAGAAGAAAATTTCGGTTTATCTGTAAGTAAAAATAAATAAATTAACAAAATTATCCCCATAGCATCCACAAGGTGCAAATCTAAATCATGTAAATGAGATTTCCAAGTTTGTTATTTCAGTTAATAAAACTTTAGAGAAATTCAACCAGTAATCTAGATAAACATGATTGCAAGGATCATATTTGTAGGCTTTTACTAATCAACTGGCAAGATCCTAGACAGCAAAATAAGTAAACTTTATAAACTATCTGTAATTATGTATGTACAGATTCTGCTGTAAATGTAATGAGAGTAGGAGCTCTAAATTATGACTGAAAAATAGTTGTGATTAGTTGCTAGTTGTATAATTCAAGATTGCTTTCCGACAACACTTTGCAGTTTGAATACTTGATCATAATAAATTCTTTGATCGGCTTCAGAATGTGAAATCAGACTCCGTGCCATTTGCATACAATTTAAACTTAGTTCTGTGCAAATGCATGTACCATTGTGCAGAAATAATATATTCATAAAGAGTATAGATGACCGTGAACATGGGGGCAAATCTAATGATCAATCTTTGTTATTTGTGATATTTAAAAAATAGGAAACGTGTAATTTCGTCGGTTTTTAATTGAACTAGAGAAATTTTCGGCTACCTAACCTATACTTATCGGTAAATTAATGATAGAGAATTGAAACGAGTGTTAATTAAAATGTGTTGAGTGATCGATGCAATCGTTTAAACTTGACTAGTTGTTTTTATGGCTATAAAAAACTAAACCGAAAGGCAATGTATTTTTAGATTCGGAGTAGAAAATTTCATTGACTTGTTTGAGGTTAAGAAATATTATTTACTTAAAATTTACCTTCGAGATGGGTGTATGTATGCAAGTATATACACATACGGATTCTTAAAATGAACTTAAAATCAGTTGTCTACGTAGGTAGATTAAAACATGAATATAAATGAACCTTCTACCCCTTTAATAAATGTCTTTCGAAAATCTCGTTTTCTACATTATTGCTTATTCTTGCCGACGAGTGGACTAAACATAATAATAAACTATGACGTCGCTGTCGATGAAAGTTGCCATGAGATCGCGGTCGGAGGAATCGAGAGTAGTGATTGGCGGAGCATCGGAGCATCAGAGATTCCGGTAGATGGCGGTACCGCTTCCTTGGATATATGCAGACTGTGCACGGGTTATGGGGTCAGTGGCCCTCGTGGTGTTAGGGGGTTTGCGTCATCGGTTCGCATTATTACTATGTGAACAAAGTTCGATTTTGATTACAAATTTAATTTTTTTCAAATTTTATTACAAATACTCTGAATGTAAAGGAGTGGTCGCAAAATAGATGATATGTACTCGCTGACGAAAATACATTTTTCTTGACTAGTTTATTGAGTAATTTACTGAATGATAGTGCAGGTATTACATCACTCGTCCTTCTGTTACAGGTGAATAAGCTTCAATCCGCATCCAAGCATCTCCGTGCAACATGAATTCTCGATTATTCGGTGATTGCAACGTGCGAGTGTATAGGTACTGATCTTAGTCTTTGTAAAATTATAATTACTTTAGTGAGTATAATATGGTTTTGTATAATATTTCAGGTATTAATTCGGTAAATACATATTTAGTCTGATATTTTTTATTTTTTAATTTTTATTTACATAGACAATGATTTTTACGAAACGATTACAAATGTACACATTAGCTACATAAGTTATATTGTATAGATGCTTTAGAATGAAATGTACTGTAATAAACAAGATGTGTGAATAATCAATTGCTTCATTGTTTGCATCTTTCCTTTCCCTGCATATTAATCAAATTCATGAAAATGGTATGCTAGTTGCAAACGCATATGTATAGGTATTATATAAAGCGTATTGATCTTGCAATCGATCGCCCTGTTCTCGAAATTTTTCGTCAAAAATTGGTCCTGGTATCAGGAGAACATCTGACCCGAGGAGGTGTGCTGAAATTTTTGGCGGGAAAAATCGAGAGCCTATGTCTAAGCAAGCATGCATTCGTATAGATGTGTCTCTTTTCATGTCTCATTCGCTTACGAAATTTGAAGTTTTTGAAATTTTAAGTCGAAAAATTGCTCCTGGTATCAGGAGAACATCTGACCCGAGGAGGTGTGCTGAAATTTTTGGCGGGAAAAATCAGGAGCATGTGTCTAAGCAAGCATGCATTCGTATAGATGTGTCTCTTTTCATGTCCCATTCGCTAACAAAATTTGGAGTTTTTGAAATTTTAAGTCGAAAAATTGCTCCTGGTATCAGGAGAACATCTGAGCCGAGGAGGTGTGCTGAAATTTTTGGCGGGAAAAATCAGGAGCATGTGTCTAAGCAGGCATGCATTCGTATAGGTGTGTTCATCGATTCATGTCTCATTCGCTTACGATATTTAGAGTTTTTGAAATTTTAAGTCGAAAAATTGCTCCTGGTATCAGGAGAACATCTGACCCGAAGAGGTGTGCTGAAATTTTTGGCGGGAAAAATCAGGAGCATGTGTCTAAGCAAGCATGCATTCGTATAGATGTGTCTCTTTTCATGTCCCATTCGCTAACAAAATTTGGAGTTTTTGAAATTTTAAGTCGAAAAATTGCTCCTGGTATCAGGAGAACATCTGACCCGAGGAGGTGTGCTGAAATTTTTGGCGGGAAAAATCAGGAGCATGTGTCTAAGCAGGCATGCATTCGTATAGATGTGTTCATCGATTCATGTCTCATTCGCTTACGATATTTAGAGTTTTTGAAATTTTAAGTCGAAAAATTGCTCCTGGTATCAGGAGAACATCTGACCCGAGGAGGTGAGCTGAAATTTTTGGCGGGAAAAATTTGGCAGCCAATTGCATGCAACCCGTACGCCATCCATGTAATATTCGACTTGTGACTGCATATCATTAAGCGCACCTAATTTTTCGATTCAAAATTCCTATGAGTCGGAAAATTGTTTTCTTACGATCATTTAAATTCACTAATCTAATTCAATACCTGAAATAAAGAGTGGCAGGAGGGGGAGAGTGGTAAATAACAAAGTAATTCATTATAGGTATATCTGTGAATTTATTGCTGCACCATCGATGCAATATTTCTCTACATACATACAAAATGTAGTTATTTCTTATAAGTAAATGTATAGGTATACGCGTCGCAAATTATCGAGTACATCTTGATTTACTTACTGCTATACAAGTTCTTATAATATAAGCTACGTTATTTTGGACAGAGATATTTCTCTTGATTTTTGTCTGGCAATCGCATCAGTGATTTGATTGCCAGATAAAAATAACCTAATTTTGACAATTCACATACTCCTTGTACAATATCTAGGCGACCTTTCGCGATACAACTGTCGCGATGTCACAGGCATCTCGAAAGAAAATTCTCTGAAAGCAGAGAGGTTTTCCGAGAATATAAAATAGAGATAGTCTATGTGCTATAGTAAACATAGGTATGTATGAGACACCGTAAAATAATATTTTTTGTAATTTCTACTTTTTTTAAGTTAGCATTGTGTGGCCGGACTGAGTACAGATGCTGTGTATCTCTGCAGAATATGGTCTTATATTGTCTTATTACTATGTAACCTTGTTTAAATAAATAAATATCTATTCGAAGTAATCATATTGAATCTTATTAACACAACTCTCATACGAATTCTTTGACGCCACGAGGGCTACTGACCCTGCGACTGCAGTCTGCAGCTACGGTCATTGCTCACCCCGCCAACGGGATCCGAAATGGTATTGCCATCCTGCAGTCGAAGTGACGAACTATTCTTACCGGCAGTTGCGTCAGATACCGTTTTTACCGATAAAAGTAGTTCGACCGCAAGATGCGATATCATTTCGGACCCCATCGGCGGGCTGAGCGGCAACCTTGAAAAGGAGCGGCACCTGCTCTCGCGGGGTCAGTGGCCCTCGTGGCGTCGAAAAGGTAGTAGGGGGTTATGTTAACGAAATACAACTGTCGCGATATCACAGGCATCTGGTTAGAAATACTCCGAAAGCAGAGACGTTGTTCGAAAATAGAAAATAAGGATAGTCTATGTATAGAATATGAATAAATGAAATGAAAATAAAAAAAATGTCTCTTACATTTCTTCGTTTTTTAATACAAACCTGATGATATTTGCTGTCGTGTTAACACAAAGCACAAGTTCTTTCATTGCACCTAGCAACCGCATATTCTGTATAAAAACAAAAACCAGTAGCAATGATATATAATATACTAATACAAGAGAAATCAATGAGAGGTATTATTATAACGATAAAATATGTGATTCGTAGTTGTCTGACATATATTTTCAACTAACAACATAATGAAATGTAAACTCAAGCGAGATAATATCAAAATACAGGACAGAAAACTGAGCAAGTTATACAAATAGAACACGATGATTTTTAACATAAGATACTAATGGTAAAAAATGCGTTAGAAGCTGGCGCGATATAATTCAAAAGTTATACATACAGTTCAAACATGTTCTAAGTTTTATTCGTCGTATCTCGACAGCAAAATTTGCATACCTATGTATTATTCATTTGCCTTTTACTACAAAGTTATCTAATGAAACGATATTTTATTTTATAGAAGCCTAACGAATGAAAATTACATAAATATTTATTGTTTTGTTACAAGGTATGTACCTAATTGAAATATATTAACAGATTTGATGGCAGAAACTTATTTTCCAAAACTCTCTAATCTAATCTCATGCATGTATCTCTCTAATTTGTGAAAAAAATTCAATCCAAATTTATAGTCATCATAATTGGTGAAGAATTGAAATTTACGATCTTAAAGTCAATAAAATATCTCGCAAGAACGATCTTGTGCGTATCGAATTGATCGACCAAATAAAGCTCGATCTGCAATAATAGATCTCAATGAAATTCTAATTGGATTAAGACAAGCAATGAATAAAATTATAGAAAATACAAATATTAAAACTAATGAAATAAATCGGTTCCTTTGGTTGTTCTCTTCCCCGTTTTCCCTCTGATTCTGCGTTTTCTTGATTGTTCTTCTTTACTCCTCTTTCTTCTCCACCTTTAAGAAAAATGACTGATTTAGAAAATTGAATTTATAAAATGTTAGATGAAAATTAGACGAGTATTCAACCAACATAACGTATTAATCAACAACTATTGACGAGAAACTTGACACATTAATATATCAGTTCTTTTTTAGTGTTTGGATTCAACTTGGTTTTGTATGAATGAAATTAAAATGAAATAGTTTTTATCAAAGTAGTGCTTCTGTGACGCAGTTTTCAGAAAATTACAGGCGGTTATTACGTTTTGGTAAAACGTGAAATGAAAATGATGACAAAATATCTTATTCTCACCTCTGTTCCAAAGCTCTGTAAGCCATCCTTCGATCCTGACAATTTATCTGGTTGATGGGGATAAGTAGTTTGAACTTCTCTGAAAACATGATAAAAATGTAAAAAACTGAATGGCAGATAAATTTGATTTTACATCAGAAATAACATGCCAAAATTATGAGAAAACTTCTCTATTTCGATAATTTGTCAACTCAATTATAAATAAATTGATAAAATTCATGAGAGATTAATAGAAATAATTTGATGAAAATATTGTTATCTAAGATATCTCATCTTACCTCTGCATGATCACTACATATATGATTAGGACCTTGGCCCTCTCAGCCTCAACATATTTGGTTGACGTTTTATGTATTACACTGTAACAGAAATTGGGAAATAGTTTCAATAATTGAACATTCATTATCGTAATTATTAGCAGAGCTATTTTTGCATGAAGAAGACTCGTTAATGGATATCAATAATGAATGGATGGACAGATTGAACTTGTGGAAAAAAAGAGACACAATTGAAAATACTGTTTACCTTATATTAAAATTATCGGTGAGATTGAATATCCATAAGCAGCCTTCGAAACTCCACTCGATCTGCGAATTTGAATGCCCATGGTATCGCAAGAGCAAACCATAATTTTCAGCCGGATAGAAATGTGGTCAATTTTTTTCATTTTTCGCTGGCTTTCGTTCTTTCATGTTTTCTTTCATTTATCTTCCCTCCTTTACCTGAGGAGAGAAATGAACGATTTAAAAGATTGCAGTAACGTAATCCAAGTTGAGAATCAAGCGAATGAACTAGTTAGGAGAGTGTGGGGCAATATGGCACCTTGAACTGCGAGATATTACACCTATGTACATATGTGTAATGGTATATCAATAGTATGATACAATAAAATAATATATGCAGTATATTCAATAATTTTCGATCAATTTCATGGAGAAGCATTATTACCTCACTTCGTTCAACTCTGTTAGTTTATTAGATTTCGCCATTTGAAATATATAATGCACATTTTTTAGTAGTTATTAAGAGAAAAATTACCTAGTTGTAATATTAATATTTCCTCAAGAGGCCTAAGCTCTCCCAGTTCCCCCTAATTACCATTAAGGAAAGGCTTGACCTCGGGCTTGACAAAATCTAGATCCTATTTTTTATTTCTTTCAACTAGAATTAGCTCGGTATGAATAAAAATGAAAATAAATTGCGTGTTTCATTGAACTAGGCTAATTCATTCTTCTATAATGAGAATGGAGATAACTGGAGAATTTGTTCAATTCTCACCTTAATCTCCCTCAATCTGTATCCCATCCTCAAAGCCAAGTCATCTTCAGATCCTCGCAGTCCAGTGAATTGCTAGGATTCGCCTGCTGCCATGATTTTCTGTAAAATAAGAAGAACGAGTAAAATTAGAAATAAATTTCATATAAACTTGATTTTGAATGCATGTAGAAACTGGGTCATATTTTCAAGAGAACTTCTGTATGTGGATAATTCTTCAATTAATCAATAGAAATTCAGGTCCACGATAATAATACACTGATTATTAGTCCATATATTTCTTAAAAAGATAATCAAGCAAGATATTGTATTTTACCTGCTCCGAAGCCCTGTATAATCAATATTAAAATCGTCAGCTTTGTTATAGTATTTGGTCTGCTTTTGATCCAGCAGGAATATAATTGGCAGATGTTGGGAAAACTTAATTGACTGTGACAAAAAAAAAAATAATAAATGGAAAGATTTATCAATCGAATATTCGTACAATTAGTGTGGCGATATTTTCGAGATAAAACTAAAAAGCCAAACATTTATTCTGTGTAATTTTGATGAATGAATCTAATATTTGACGGATGGAAGCGAAAAAAAAAAAATAATCATTTTTTGAAAATATTCAACCATCTTTCGACGATTAAACTTCAATAAAAATGCAAAATAATTAGAACTAATGGTACAATTAGTGACTTACCTTATCTCGATTCATCGGTGAGACTTTATCTGTTCAAATTGCCAGAGATCTGCATTTACGACCTGTTGCAGTTTGTATCTGTAATCAAATTATTTTTTTCATCAGGAAAATTATCGTGGTATATTAGAAGTTTAGTCAAATGGTTAATTAAAAGTAAATAACCGTGGTTCGATTATCAACGAATTTTGTCCAAATGTAAGCAACATTCGGTCTGCAGGACCCGCTCGCGCGTGTTTACTTTATAATTTTCTCATTAGACTTTGTTGCGTATTTATAATCAACAATCCCACGATACTGTTCAATCTAATCAAGTCTTATTATAATTTTTCGCAAAAGTTATACACAATTGTTCGCTACTTATGATTAGCAATAATATTCGGAGGTAACTGACGAAAATAGTTGACAGGTCAACGAGTGAAAAATTATGTTTCTCGAAAATGCATGGTTTTGTAAATCGGGTTGAGTGGAGATAAATTACATGCTAAGACTTGAATTTTACTTCTAATGATCGTGCAATATCAACATTAAACTACCCTTACCTTTTTTCACACGTCAGCGTCGGTTTCACAAGCCAAAAAGTCATAACCTTAGTCGAGGAAAATATACACGGGTTTTATAAAGGCACTTGCAATTTACTTGTTAATTATTTTTTTATCCCCGGCGTCGTTTCCGTACGTAATAATAATTTTCTTCTTCTTCTTCTCCTTATTGGTTATGTACTTCTCGAGCTTCTGACGGAGAATAATAACTCACGGAACCACGCGCGACACTGCAACACTACAACGACACAACCTATTTCAATGACCGGCTAACGACGACTGACTCCAATTAACGCCGGACCACCGGATGCCACAAGCCCGTGATCAGACTTTGCGCATGTGTGAGCCGCCATGTTGAAAGGCTGCATAACGTCATCAGTCAGTTTAAATTCTAGCGGGATCAGCTATTCTAGATTATAGAAATTTTATAACTAATTGATGATAAATTTACTAAAAAATCATAGATAAATGTTTTTTGACGTTCTTATTTATCGCATAAAATTACATTATAACTACGTCAATTTTACCAAAATTTGCGAAATTAAAAAATCGCGGACATTTGAATTTGGCTGCTATTCCGCCATAGAAAATCCCTATTTCGTTATTTCTTTTTCACTCTAAAACTACACTGGAGTATGTTTGGTATAGGTATAAGAAATTGGAAAATAATAAAGTCAAGGACCAACACTTTTCATAGGTATTTTACTGCGTTGACTGAAGATATTTACAGACAACGTATGTCTGTCAATGCTGATCTTATCGACAGTGTATGCCTGTAGATGTTGATTTTATCGACCGACATAGTATGTCTATGGTCGGCACGCCCAGGCTTCCGTAGGTTTTGGAACACCCGCTTACGATTCCATAGGTAGAATACACAACAAAGACTTGATGTCCGTGGACTTGATATATGACAATCAGCGACAGGATCTACACTACATTCATGTAAAACGGGCTTTATAGGATGTTGTCATATTTGGTTTAAATTTACGCCAGAAATAAAAAAATATACGATTTCCAAGTAACAAAAGTTCTTTGTCATAAAAAAAGATATAGAAAATTGCATTGACAATATTAATTATCCAAGTTTACTATGAGTGGATTTACATACCGATGCAGAATCTTACTTGATAATTTATCACAATATAAATAAACCGTGTTTCTTGTTGTTAAAATAACAAGAAGATGATAATTCTAATATAATGTATACTATACATGTATAATACGACATATGAATAATTTAAAATATGGCTAAACTATCACGAGTTTTATGAATTATTTTTAACATTTACGTCATGGACATTCCATAGTTATATTATCCTGTTAAAATTTTACAGAAATGTACTGTTCATAAACAGAGTTTTACACTGTTCATACCCATCCCAGGTTCCTTATCTGAATACATAACCTTAAAACAATTCTGAATAAAGTCAATACTCATAATAAAAGAGTTTAGCAAAGATGGCTAATGTATTTGAAGGATATGAAGAATTAAACATCGGAAATGTCGTCGGCTTTGTAGCCTCAGGAGCGATGATTTTTGGTGGTGTAGTTCCTTACATTCCTCAGTATAGAGAAATTAAAAGAAAAGAAGATTCCGAAGGATTTTCACTATACGTCTGCCTTGCGCTTCTTATTGCTAATACTCTCAGGATTTTATTTTGGTTTGTATTTGTTATTTGAATTCACAGGACAGATTGTGACTTGCATTTGGATAATAATTATTAGCCGTGTGTATATTAATTCTCCAATTTTCTTCTTACAGGTTTGGAAAACATTTTGAAACTCCTCTTTTACTGCAAAGTATATTGATGAATATTACGATGTTGATTATGATCAAAGTCTGCATAAATGTGAGAACTAAAAATCAGATTATTAAAGCAAAGGAGAGAGTATTTACAGGTATGTTCAATTCTACTGAAAGAAAATATTGTAAGATTCTCAAATGTTTGCTTTGAATTTTTATGTACCAAAATATATATGTATATATATGATAATTTTATAGTTAATATCCAAACTTATTTAATATTAAAGCTTGCAATTCTTTTTACTCTAGATTCATCATTGAAAACTTAATCTCTGATAAAAAGTGACACTACTTTATTTTCATAACACTTGTCTAATAATCATAGTGAAATAAATTTTGAGACAGTTTGAACATAGTTAAAAGATTTTAGTGACTTATTCAATATAATGTATGCTCCAAGTCACTATAATTATTGAATGAAATATTTAAATATTTCAAAACTGTTTCAATACTAATTTGAACAGATTTGGACACTAAATTCTTTTGGCAATGGACAGACTTTCAATCCTACCTGGATTTCATACTACTGTTTGGAGCAGTTGGAGCTGTAATAATGTACCTTTTTGTGGATGTATTGATATTTGTTGAGACCGTCGGACTCTTTGCTGTTCTGACAGAAGCAATGCTTGGAGTACCTCAATTAATTCACAACTTCCAGCACCAGTCAACCGAAGGAATGAGGTAATACACTGAACACTTAATTCAGTATTCTTGGTGGCTTGATTCTCTATATTGTATTTTTTAGACAGAGCTTTGCTAATTCAAACAATCGCTAAAACATTGTAATTTACAATTTTCTCTTCTAGATGGTATCTTATTTGATATTAATTTCAGTATTACAATGGTCGCTATGTGGACCATGGGCGATACATTCAAAACTTGTTACTTCATAGCACGAGAAGCTCCAGTGCAATTTGGAATATGTGGGGCTCTCCAAGTGATGGTAGACCTCTCAATTCTGGGACAAGTGTATTTGTACAGAGGTGCTGCAAGCTCGTCAAAAACACAAACACGTTCTGATTAACAATTAGCAACGTTATAATGTACATACATATATATTTATTGGATATGAAATAATTTTTTGCCTTCCATTGTAAATAATATTCAAATATTCTTCAATTATACATTTATACGTATTATCTTACATACAATCCTTACTTCTAACTTATTATCATTGTTATATATTAAGAATTTACTATAACAGCTAGTATTTTTACATAAAGTTAATCATCAATACATATGAACGAAATCTTGTTCGATAATTTTGAAATCCACCAATTGCCAACTCTATGCCTTTGAATTAATCATTAACACAGTATCCCCTTCAATTATTATCCTAAATTGAAGCTGCAGCAGTTCAAGATAATTATAAACGATCTAAACAGTATCAGCAAGACTATTTGATGATCCCACGATCCAGAGATGAACATTTATCAAAATCTCCGCAAGTTATTTGAAAAATTTCAGCAAATATATAAAAATTAAAGATTCCGATGAACTATATGAAATTTGAAAACTTTTAAAAATCTTCTATGGATATTTAAACCCATGCAGTTTTCTATAATATCTCCAACGGGGTAGATCGAATTTTGCCGAATTTTTAATTCTGGTGCAAAAGTATATGAATTGAAATAAAAAAATTGAAAAGACTTGTATAAAAAAAAAAGAACTAGCGTTATCGGGATAGAAGCAAATCAGATAAATAAAAAAAAAAATCTAATCGCTGATAATTATTGAGGCCACTGATAAGCGAAAAATAAAAATGAGAAAACACAAGGTAATTATTTTATCTCATAAAATAACTTGATTCATATAATATTCTGGTAAATTTTCAAACGCTACCGAAACCGGAAATTATTGGGTAGCTTTTGGCTAGCTACTTTTTGTCCAGTTAGCGCCACGGACATTTTACATAGTTATACATATGTATGAACACAATTTTCTGACCACATGTGTTACTTTCTCTAATATAAGTTCATGATAGTTACCCAGGTAACGTATAGCGGCAACATGCCGGTATTAGACATATTTTCTGAATGCGTTAAATATAAATATAAAACCAGCTTATTCTCGTACGGAACACTGGTAGTATTTTTTGCAACAACAATAAGTTTATCAATTCCGATTATCATCGTTCATCTAACGGGAGGTGAGCCCGATTACATCAAAACTTGCTTCAAAGTGATCAACTCCGTGTTTGAAAATTTCAAATACACGTTCGATGATCAAAAATTTAGGAATGTAGTAAAATCGAAAATTAACTTCAGCTATTCTATTCCGATCGATGTATTCAATTTTAGGATTCTGGCTACGAAATGAAGTCTATACAGAAATCCCAGACGTGATATTTAAACACAAGTATCTTCTGATTGCCGAAAGTAAAGAGGATGTGAACCCTGTTATTTGTTCTACATTTCGTACTTACAAAGAGAATAAAATTTCTGACAGTTGTACGATCACAAAGGTGATACATAATTTCATTTATTTATTTTTTTCAAAGTATTCAAGATTTTATTCAAAGTATCCGATTTTACGTTAATTAAATTAATTTCGATGCATCGATCTTTAGATACGAGAGCTTGATATCAACAAAGACGGATTGAACGACGTTTTAAAATTCGAATTACACTTTTTTGCTAAATTTCCGATACACTTTATAAAGCTTCTGTTATTTTTCAACTTCGAATTGAAGGTACGTAACGATTGCTTATCAATTCGATTCAAAAGCAAATAAAGGAATAAAAATTTGAAGGAATTTTAAATCGCACTCTTGTCGCGTTATTTTAGGAAAAAACTAAACTTACCATGGAAGCAATGACTGCTCTGCATTACACGATCCCGCTTGACGTTCAGAGGATATTTATTGTCGGAGATTTGCGATTGAATCAAAAACATCTTTTACAAAATTATGGAATTCACGATATTTACAATCATACTACAGACATTAATGATCATACTTTATTCCAATTGCTAACAGACAACGTTAGTAGAAAATGTAAGTATAAACGTAAGCGACAAATCATACAAGTAACTTACTACGTGTGTAAACCTTCACGTTTTTAGTTACCACAAAAATAGAAAACGACGCTTTAACATGGGAAACTGGATTTTCAAACGACGAAGAAACTGTGATACGAATAGAATTATTTTATTCCGAAGAAGTGATTAACTACCAGCCCGATTTATGGGAAGAATTAAAGTGGGCCTGGATACAATATTTTGCATTTTTCACAATATTTGCTTACGTTGCAAAATACATAACTAAATCAGTATTTGTAAACAGATATGTTAGAAGTTATGTAATATCACCATGGGATGTAAAATAACGATATAATTTAAATAAAAAAACTATATATCTATAACTATGTATAAGTATGTCTGATGAAAATTTAAATACTGTACCTGCACCGTACCATGACTAATAAAAGATTTATAATTTTACACATTAATGTATATACCGCACATATACTCATTGCTAACCACACCGCATACCCTGACATATATTATACATACCTATATACGTATTATGCTATACTATGTATAATGTTTTAACAGATGTCACACACGTGGTTATACAAACACGTAGTACGTCAATCGGCACATATTCTATATGCGGTATCTATACTTTAAACAATTCGCGTTATATATATATATATATATATATATATATATATATATATATATATATATATATATATATATATATATATATATATATATATATATATATATATATATATATATATATATATATATATATATATATATATATATATATAATGATTATAAATTGATGAGATTGACGTAAGAATTTTCCCATCCATTAGCTGTATATGTATACTATAATTGCGCAGTATATATCAAGAAATACATATGTATATCGACTGTATATAGCAATATGATCAGAATTTCAATCTAATCAATCAACAGCATAAAAGCTTTGTTTCATACAGACAATCGTCAAATCATTGATGAAGTGATAATGCGTTTTGAACCGTTGCGAAATACACATACTTATAAGCATATCGTTGACAATGCATATTCGATTAACTTGAATTAAAAATCTGAATAAATGTTCACCATCAGTTCGATAATAGATATATGGATATTTCCTGCAGGCGTGAAGAATAACTTCGTTTTTCATAACGAAAAATAAATATTTAAATAAGTAGATAACGAATTAAACACATGTATGTTATGTATATACTATGATTTGTGACGACGCGGCGGAGCATTGTTTTCTGCTGTACACACATTTAGATTCGTTAATTATAAACAGAATGAATAGAAGGCGATAAATATCCGTGTCAAGTCATTAGCGGAAAGGTTGTTGACACCAAACCGTCATTATATACTCTTGACTATACAGAACTCTATAATCAAATCTCTGATACGTTGACAATAACATTAGCAGCTATACCTTGTACTTTGCGGTTTGTTAAAGACTTCCAATGTCTACATTCCTTCCGAAGTTGATAATTATAGTCTGCAGAGTATTATATGTGTATGTTATACCTACATAACGTGTAAAATGAATTTCAACATCGCAGTCAACGAACGACGATACATTTTATCGCGTGTTTACTGCATACAATTAGCATATTGAATTTTAAATTTGTAAATTAACAACAAAAAAATATCTAGAGACCTTTTTACCGTCTACGGATTATACCGAAGAATGAAATTTAACTATAGTATAAACACGGGAAACATGCAGGTTCTGAACTCATTGTGTTTACCGATATGCATATGTGCACACGTTATACATGTGTACAGATATGTGGATAAGCCATCCAGTCAGTCAGAACTCCGGTACTTTGTCCCCGTATGAACCTCCGTCTATGACACTGCAGTCGGCAATGTATCCCCACTAATTTTATATGCCGACTGCGGAGACAATTCTGCGTTTGCGTTGTCTCGAATCTTGTAGGTAGACACATCGGTTTGTTATACCACAATTCTATAGGTCTCTGAAAGAAAGAACGAAAAAAAAATAAAAAAATTACAATGACAAGAGAAGTGCAAACAATAATTAACTGGTGCTGTGAAGTATGTGTATAGGTTCTTCTGTGTCTATGCGAGATAAATAATTATATAGATAATTATATTTTTATTATTTTGAAAGATGATATGAGCTGATCTTTGACATCGCGAAGGAGAACCATTTAAAATCAACAATATCCAGCTGGATCGATATCCCTAGTTCCCAACCCCCTTAAATCCCCTCTGACCCCGCGTCTGTGACTACGACTCAACCCTCGCCGGCCGCGGCAGTACGGTTTTGCCTCAGTCCTCGCCAGTCACCAGTTTTGCGCGGACATTTATGTCTACCACCTCCTCGTTCTGGATTCCGTACTTCGCGCACTCAGTGCTACGAACTCTGGAACAGTAAGTCGAGAGTCTGTCCGTTCGGTCTGTTCAATGAGGGCGGAGACTGCGCCCTTTTCACTTTTACACTGTCTGGACCATCGTGCAGCTGTCACGCTCCTAATTTTAACATTTTGCGTATGCGGTATACCCTGATTTGAGGATATACGTATTAAAATGGGTAAGTTTTAAATCGCGATACTTTATCATTACTCGGTGCACCACTGTACTGTCATCTCTTATCTCTTTGTCGATTAAAATCTAACGTATATTCATGCAGATACATCGCGCGCGAGTTACTCGCGTCCGCTTTGTGTTGCATATGCATTATACCTATAGGATATACCGTGACTAATCGGCAGTCGCGTGTATTACTGTATTTTCCTGTTTTCTGTTTCTTTTTCTTTTTCTTTTTCTTTTTTATTCTTTTTATCAGTGTGATTCGCATGCCAGTGGCTTTCACACTCTCCGGTATAAAGAAAGACTCTTCTTTGTGTCCGAAGTTTCCAATCATACATAAATGGCGTAAGAAAATATAGACAAAGGCATATATGTATAATTAAACTCTTTATGTTATTGTTGTTAGTCTCCACACACGGTTTAACGATGAATACCAGTTTCGCGTATATATACGTCTATATCTTACATATATATGTACATATACATACATAAGTCGTAATGTATTTATATCTATAGTTTGAAAAATTCTAAAATTACCAGTTTCGTTGACATGCAATTTCTTGCATATACACTGCATGTACTCGTTCAGCTCCAATCTTTAAAATGTTTAAACGTTTTTTTTGTTTTGTTTTGTTTCTCATTTTTTTTTTTTTTTTTTCAGTTTCTCCCTATATTTAGACGTTCTAATTAAACACGCTCTCAAGTTATGCTGCAACTCTTCGTACACCGCGCACATTTGTTTCTCTGTTAACGAATTGGAAATAAAAATAAAATAAAATAATGATACTTTATACCCCTTCACGTTCCGTTTCTCTGCTAAAGTATAACATAAATGAGTTTTAAAAACGCGTATAAGTTTCTTTCACAATAAATAATCCCCACGCATACGTATTTATAATTTAAAATGTATATATATATATATAAATTTTACAGAAAATTATGATCGAACAACCACGGGTATGATAATTCCGTTATACTGCTAAAAGTAGTTTTACCAAGTTAAAATCACCAACCTGCAACACTGCATCTTCAGTCATGACGACGAGATCAAAAGACAAGGTTGTTGCCGCATTCAGGAAGTTATTTCGTTCTTCGGAAAAAATTGGTGAACCTGAAGGAGCTAGTGCAGGTCCAACGAATTCTCCATCTCGAAGATTACTTAGTCGTCATCATCGTCCCGACGCGGTAACACCTTCCGATGCAGCTTTGCAAGATACTGCACCTGGATGCAGTCATTCAAACAGTTGCTTTTTCAAATCGAAAAAATCAGGAGCAAGTTGCTCGCAGAGTGTAAGCAGCAGTATGCCAGAACGAGGTGTAAGATTACGTCGTTTAATGAAAGAATTGAGCGAAGTACAGAGGCTGCAACATCGGAGAGATGCTGCCTTTACAGCCGAACTTGTAAACGATAATTTATTCGAATGGCATGTTAGACTGCACAAAGTTGACCCTGAGAGTGAATTAGCAGCTGATATGAGGGAACTCGAAGTACCGTATATATTACTACACGTTATATTTCCCGAAAATTTTCCATTCGCTCCACCTTTTATGAGGGTAATTTCACCTCGTATTGAAAAGGGTTTCGTTATGGAAGGCGGTGCCATATGTATGGAATTGTTAACACCGCGAGGTTGGGCAAGCGCTTATACTATCGAAGCTGTAATCACGCAGTTTGCTGCTAGCATCGTTAAGGGTCAGGTAAGGAACAAGGATATTGTGGTTTTTGGCTTGAATGATTAAACTCCACTTCCTTTACGGATTCGAAACATATTTAGATAAATGGAAAATAGAAAAAATAAACTTTATAGTTGAAGTTATTTTTTTCTATGTTGAGTAAAATTACGAAATTTTATATGTCGAATGTTTATCACGTATAGTACATTATTTTATCGATGGTATGAAAAAGTTTTATACATATTACACTCTCGCCAGTTGTCATATAAAAAAAAAAAAAAAAACGACAAAAAAAATAGGCGCGATTTTAATTGATGGTTCGGATTTAATTACGCGGTTGGTTGGTCGGATTTACGATGCGAAAAATGATAAACGACTTGAGGGGGCACATACACCTATAGCAGGGTAAAAACAAAAAGGTAATTTTCGAGATTTTTTTCTAGGTAAGTATTGGATCGGGGTCTGTTGTAGTTAAAAACAGGCATTTTGAAGAACTTTCGCCATTTTTTATTTTCATTTTTATATTGAAATAATAAATAAATAATTCGTTAAACGACGGCGATATGGCGTCGTGAAGAGACAGTATTCGAAA
The DNA here is from genome assembly GCA_963924015.1 of Macrophya annulata. Lineage (NCBI taxonomy): Eukaryota > Metazoa > Arthropoda > Insecta > Hymenoptera > Tenthredinidae > Macrophya > Macrophya annulata. The sequence continues at coordinate 23,241,778 of OZ001258.1, forward strand.
AATCGGTACCAGACGTGTACTTTCGCCAAAAATTAACTGAAATAAATAAGTAAATAAAATCAATTGAATTAATAAAATAGATAGTAATATATTTGTCGTATCGTATCCGATTTGGAAATTATTAAATTTTCGACAAAATGACGGGCGTTTAAATTAATTAAATTGTAACGATTGTATTGCAGCGATCGAAAAAGAATATATTATTTTTATCCAGTAAAATAAATATTTTCAAAATCTGCTACGATGAGGCAAAAATATTAGTATATAATGCATTCAAATAATTCACTTGATTTTTGGCAAAAAGTACACCTGGTACCGATTTTTCAAAGGGTGCCTCTTTTCACGACACTATATCTCCGTCGTTTAATGAAATTTTTCAATAATAAAGAAATTGTGAAAATTCCTCAAAATATATGTTTTTTAACTACGGCAAATCTCGATCCGATAACTCAAAAAAAAATTCTGAAAATTACCTTTTGTTTGACTCTGCTATTAGACGTACACGCCTCCTTAATTGTATTTTTTTTTTTAAATGAGATTTTTTTTTTAATCGTACATCGATGTGGAAATAAATTTTTTTTTTTTTGTGTTTTCCCAGGGACGAATAGCGAGAAAGACAAAAAGTCACAAAGAATTCAACCGAAGATCTGCCGAGGAATCATTCAGAAGTCTCGTTAAAACGCACGAAAAATATGGCTGGGTTACTCCACCGCTTGCCGAGGGTTAATTTTTCACCGGATCAATTGCTCAATGTGATTCGATATTGTAAAGAAAAAAAAAAATATGTTTTTGCAAAGACGTCGATTTAACGATAAAAACAAAAAATTGTTATATATACATATATATATTATAAGTAAATTTTATTTCTCACTTATTGCATATGATATATATATATATATACCACAGTTGTTGTATCAGCTACGTATACATTAATTACAATATACGTATAAACTATGTGACTGCAGTATAACCGATTAGTGAGAAATTTAAAAAAAAAATGTTGCCAATTTATTCGTTATCATAGATTATCGATTTTTTTTACTTTTTTATTTTATTCTTTTTCTTTGACGTAATTAATTAATTAAATAATTAATTAATCATTCGCGATACGACGTTATCTCGTGTCCTTTAGTATAGTTTAAAAAATACCGACGTTTTCCTCGATCTTTCGATTTGCAATTATTAATAAATTGCTTTTATAAGTTTGGGAAGGTCAGGTCGTCGGTTGTATTTTATTTAACGATATTTGTACTGTTCCCAGTAGTCTCAGTCGTCTTTAAATAATTTATATCGTCTGACTACACGGTTCGGTAATATTTAAACATTTACATAATATTAGGTAATTATTAAAATTGACAAAAAAAAAAAAAGAGGTCACGACACGATCCCGACGATGACTTTGAGTCTGTGCAGTCTATATATTCGTTTAAGGGTATACCTAGATATGAAAATTTATTTATAAATATAAAAAAATCATGCACTTCGGTAAAAAATAAATAAATAAATTATTAAAACGTCATTGTTCATACAATGCTGAATAAATTATACACCGTTGTTATGCAGGAAAAAGAAAAACGAATAGTATTAAAATTAGAAGAAAAAAAAATAATTCAAAAAAAAGTGTCGACAATTATTGTCAAATTATTAGTGTTTCTCGTTTTTACGTGTTTGATCGTTATACATATTATATATTATAATATAGGTATATGATGTATAATACATATATATTGTATATCTTTGATGAGACAGTGAGAATAATTATTGAAACGTACTATATTCCCCTCGTAGGGGGTGTATATAGGTATGTTCATATATAAATTCCTCTAGTCATATATTATATATAAATATACTTCTCTATAAGTACGATAATTCTATATGTGCCAAATAAACATTATATCACCTCCCCCTGAAAGATAAATCTTCTTTTTTTTTATACATGTGTTAGGATGTCCGTTATTTTTCAAATTTTTCTTTTATTCCGCTAATACCTCTTAAATCACAATTGTTTATACCCCAAAACTAAAGTACAGATATTAAAAAAAATAAACAAAAAATTTCCGATTCCTTTAAACCGTGCCAAAATCACTTTACATTTCCCATTCATTTAACATGGGATTTTTTCGTTTGTTGATAATTATTCTTTTCGCCATTTGGCACGGTTTAAAAGAATCGGAATTTTTTTTTTATTTTATATATATTTGAACTTTAGTTTTAGGGTATAAGCTTATGATTTAAGTGACGTCACCAGCAAAGAAGGGAAATTTTTGCAAATAACGGATACTCTAATATATATGTATCTATACATGTATAAAATTTATTAAATTCTACATACCTATATAAGATATATAAAAATCGGAATTTTCCAGAAAAGAGAAAAATAATTAAAGAAATTATTCAACTAATTGATGGAATTATTTTTTGAAAATATATTAATCAACAGAATTCGATTGGTTTTATTATACATATATATGTAACATAATTTGTTTATTTTTATTTTTTTATTTTTTTCATTCATTTCTTATTTTTTCTTTTCTTCTTTCATTAAAGAGATTCTGTATTGTACAGACATATTACTTATACTAAAGAGTAACAAAATTGGCTGTACTATTAAATAGTAAATTTACATGTAAACAAAACTGTTTTATATAACTTAATATTCGTAGAGCCATATACCTAAAGTGTGTATAGAGCTGTAATTGCTGAGATTTATTTTTTATCCCCCCCCTCCCCCCACCCCCGCCCCTCTAAAAATCAATTGTGCGATTCAATGAACGTTTATTATTATTTTTTTTTTCTAATTTCCGTTCTTTCAATGCTATATATATATTTTTTTTTTCACCTAATTATCCCGTATACCCTTAGTTACACTTGTGCTATAAATATATATATTATATATATATTTTTTTTTGTTTCCGTATAAATTTCTTTCTTTCAAAGATTATCGTAATTAAATAAGTTATTTAAATATTGGTTGTAAATTATTTTGAAATTCGCATTGTTTATTGATTTATTTATTTATTTATTTATTTATTGTCCTTTACTTCGCTGCTGCTAATACCTGCACCTACAGCGCGAATTGCAAAAATAAAAAAAATAAAAAAAACATAAATAAATAAATAAATAAAAATACCATGGTAATAAAAATTATTGCTATAAGGCACTTCAGGTCAAATAATTAGACACGTAGTGTACATATATATACGTAATTAGACCGAAGTCGATAAATAAATTAATTTTAATTATCTAAATCGAAAAACAGTTGAAAAGATTATTTGTGCCAGGTTTAAATAATTTTTACATCGAGAACGTGTGTTACAACTGACTTGATATCAGTATTGGCACAAATGTAGGATCGAAGAAGAAGAACTGCAGTCTCCTTCTATTACACCTATAATACGATCACTAGTTTAATCCTTTTTTATTTTTATTCTTTTCTTGTAAAGGACTTTCTTTTCATGTCTTGGATTTCTTTTTCTTTTTTTTTTTCTTTTTCTGCTTGTTTTACTGTTTTTCTTTTTCATTAATTAAATTTAACAATACTAATTAATTAATTAATTAGCGATTAATCTTTCCTCCGTTTTTCCTGGGTCAATCTGCTTTGCTTTCGTGAACGCACATAAACATCTTCGCGCAAAACATGTTAAGATTATCTGTAAAAAAAAAAAAATAAAAAATAATAATAAAATACATGAAATAAAATATAATAAAAAACAAATTCAATTTTATCGATTGTTATTATACACCAATCATTTTTATTGATCGATAATAATATTTATCAGTTTCATTTGAAAGAAGAAAAATTATTTCGACAGTGTATAATAAGGTTGATAGATAAATGCATCATTATAGGTGTTGTAGATGGAAAAAAAAATTAAAAATGCATTACTGATGGATTTAATTAATAAAATAAATGAAAAAAATAAATAAATAAAACTTACGAGAAGCCATCACGAGCCAGCTTGGCTTGCTCTTCCAATATATGAAAATTCCGTAAATTGGAATACCCGCAAGTATGAATATTAATGCTGTGCCCACCTCCCACGGTGAAACGTAGCAAGGAAACACAACAAGGAATACACAGATCATGAAGAATACTATTGGCAGAACGAGATATACCTGAAATGAAAAATAAAATTTGGTTAAATTTATATAATATATATAATAAAAATAAATTTCATGTTTATAAAAAGTATTGAATTCAATTTAATGATAATAAAAGTAGAAGGCTTCAATGTGAATAAAAATGGTTTAGAATTATGTGTTTTTTAATCCTGTAGACAGAATGAGGGATATGTACCTTTATGGGACGTTCTAGATCGGGACTTTTATGCCGGAGCCAAAGAAGACCCGATACTGATAACATCGTAAAAACAGCCTCTACGAAGCTAACATATGTGATGAGCGAGTCTACGTCCTTGACGATGAGGAGAGCCAATGTGATGATGCACTGCGTTTATAAATTAAATTATTTAAATTGCTCTGATTATAACGTATACGGTACTCAACAAATGTGATCTAATTATATTCATCAAGTGTTTGTATATATAGGTATATGTATATCAGAATGTTCACAAATCTATATTACCCTAATAACACGCTTTAGAGATACGCGATCAATTTTATCTAATTACCAATCCAATTAACTGTATCTATATGTATCGTATTAATAATCTACTCAAAGATATATACATGATGGGTAACCCTGACCATTTTATATTTTTTTCGTATTTCAGTATGTGATAGTTCTCACGTTAAAAACCACAAAAAAAAAGTGAGTTTATCTTATTTTTAATATTTCAGCTATGTCAAAAACGGGATTTTCCTCATTTTTTCTTCTTCAAAGTTTACACAAATTGTATGATAAACAACGATGATTTTAAAATCCAAATGATAGTCGACCTCCGGATTTTTTTTTTTTTTTAGAAGGGTTTCAATATTTTATTTCAATAATTTCAACGAAATTAACAAAAATTTTGTTCGAGGCAATTATTATTACTATTTTTTTCACTTTTCGAAAACTCTTACTATATCATGTGACGTTTGGAAAATGAATTCCTACAGTCTTGTTGAAATTATTGATATGAAATATTGAAATCTCTGTAAAATCAGAAGATAAATAGAAAAAACCGGAATTCCACTGTCATTTTGGTTTCAAATTCATCGTTTCTTGTCACACAATTTGTGTGATTTTTTTTTTCACAAATTATAAAAATTGTGTTCTTAAGCGATAGCTCAATTCAAAACGAAAAATAAAACAGAAAAAATAAAACGGTTTAAGAAAAAAATTTTTTGTTCACTTTTTGGTATTTTTTGAAGTGAGAACTATCATACAATGAAATATGAACGAAGTGTAGAATGGTCTATTTTACGATCCAATGAATCAGCAGGCAGTATGATAATCCGCTGTCGGTATTACGAGTCGGCACTATAATAGGTACGATATCTAACACAAAGTGTGAAGATGATTGTGCGCTGCACGTATAAAAGATCTATGCTTTGATTATGTCTGTAAACTCTACGAGAGGAGTCAATCTTAGGTCACAATAGACGAGTTGTGTATATATATATATATATATATATATATATATATATATATATATATATATATATATATATATATATATATATATATATATATATATATATATATATATATATATATATATATATATATATATATATATATATATATATATATCAGTTTATAAACTGACTGCAGAGTATTAAATTTATCTTCACTTTAAGAACCGTTCTCGTTATTTAAGGCGGTTGGAGCTGAGGTCATGTCCTATCAAGTGGTTTATTGTTCAATCAACTTGAACTAATGGACCCTGACAGTAATTTCTAGATCCACACCGTTTCCTCGATTTACTCAATCATCACGTTTTTAATCTTGATTATAACATACAACATACATTCCTACATTTACCAAAAATCTTTGATAAACATGAAGATACGGTACCCACTTACCAAAAAAATTAGAGACGGTACTGGGGTCAAGTTCTTGACGTTAATTAGGGCGATGGCCGTTGGTAGATGACCGTTACGTGCACCGACGAAAAAGAGTCGAGATGAGGCAAAAATTGCACCGTTCAATGCTCCGAAAGTTGAACAGGCTACGAAGAATGGCATTATCCATGACATCACGCCCAATAATTTGTCTCCGAATGTCTAAAGCGCCGTAGAAAAATTTTAGATTTACTATTTCGGAGAGCTAGAGATTTGTGAAAAAAGAAAACGAAAAACCATGATATATTCATATCATAACTTACCACCGCGACTGCATTTGACGATAAGATTTCAGCTCGTGTGAGAACAACGAAGTAGGCTATGTTCGCCAGGACGTAGATTATTGTGACCAGTGGTAACGATATGCAAATCGCTTTGGGTAGATTTCTGGAATTGTCAAAAGTAAGGAAGAATAAATTTATTGAGTTTTTATTATTAATATTTTGGGATAAGTGCGTGATTTATGAGATCTATGTGTTCATACTTGTAAGGATTTTTGAGCTCCTCCGTGACGAAATTTAGATAATTCCATCCCGAGTATGAAAACAATCCCGAATACATTGCCAATGCGATATAACCAGGTCGTGTATTTGAATTAGCCATTGGTTGTTGAAAATTTTCCGTATGACCCATGCAGAGCCATACAAGTCCTGTGACAATGATTATTAACAACGCGAATACTTTAGTACCAGTGAATATGTCTTGTACTCTAGTTGCCCATTTCACATTGTAGCAATTTATTGCGGTTAATAAACCTGCGAAAAAAAGAAAGAAAGAAAAAAAAAAAACACATTTAGATCAAACCATTAACATTCACTTTCCCAGACTTCATTAACGGTTCAAATTAGACCGCATAGAATTCAGCCAACTTTTCATCCATGAGTAATTCATTGACAAAGGAGCGCATCAATCTCTTAGCTTTAGATTACTGCATCGTTGCCTGTTACACTTTGTCCAATTAGATATAATTGAATACGAAATTTTGCTCTGGTGGAGATCGTTTCAATAAAATATTCATTTCGGATTCGAATTACTCTAATGACTTCAATAGCACCTTTTGACATTCTGAAGGATCGGACAATAGATGTATGGATATAAAAAGGATAATTATTTGCTGCTACTGACCGACCATGAATTAAACTTGAACTCCCATATTCTGAACTCAAATTAACAGTTCATATTAATTTTTTCTGACTAACGATGGGTCAAGTAGTAGAATTTACAAACTTACATGTTATCGCTGCAGCCAGTAGACGGACTGCAACGTATGGAGGTTCACAGCCAGACCACACAGGCTGCAAAATATACTGAGCAAATGTCAGGGCAGTTATTGCATTCCCTGTTGGTACAAGGATGAAGAGAGCCACCCAGAGGTAAAGGAACGCAGGTAGTGGTCCAAAAGCTACACTGATGTAGGCGTAGTCGCCCCCAGATTTGGGGATCATGGTTCCTGGAAATATTGTCAGAGACCGTTAAGAAATCGTTTCCGTTATTTAGTCCAGACGCTGTAAGGTTTACGTAGTTCTTTCATTTTACTTATGCATTCCTTATTTTATGTATAGCTAATCGGTGTAAGATGCGGTCCCAAATTGAGGAGAATGTGACATAGAAATCTAAGTCAAAATCGATCTAGTGTTTTTAATAATTAGAGTCAACGATATTTTACTGCGTTTACACTTTTACGAGGTAGCATTCTTCTGCATGATCAATTCAAAAAAAAAAAAAAAATGATGTATAATAAGGAAAAACAAGGGCAAAATGAAAGACTCCGAAATTTTTGTGAAACAAAAAAGATACAAAATCGTCGTTAAAATTCTATGTATGTATAAAAGGGTGATGAATGATATTTAAGTAGTAATAATTCGTGTAATTTATTGCTTCCCCATTGCTTTTGAAAGTTCATATTGTATTTTATAAAATTATAAAATTTTTAAGTCATTAAACGTGATCCTTAAAAATGGAAATAAGTTTTTATTTAGTTTTTATTTTTGTTTGTCTGACTATGAGTCGTCGAAGCTTCTCTCCAATTTATATACGCTGAGGTAGTGGAATATTGATACCGCGTTGTCAGGATTCTAGACCTTTTTTAAACAAACAAGAAGATCAGCAACACGCTTTGAACGTGATATTATCATACCTAAGTTATCGTATAACAAAAACTGCATCTTCAAGAATGATAATATTGTAGATATAGAATGTCGACAACTCGTTCTATATTGTACATTATACAATGTGAATCTGTGTTAGTTAATTCGTGACAGTAAATGACACATGTGATCGTCGATATTCATTCATAATAAAAAAAAATTACACGTACTTTAATTGTATTTCAATGCAATTGAATTTCTGTCAGAGTATCGTATCAACTACATTCACTCTTTCGCTTAAAAGCGGGATATTTCACAAATGATATACGTGACTAGTATTATATGTAAAACCTTATCGAATTCTTCTTGATCTCGGGTATAATACTGGTGAATAAAAATCGGATAGTTCCATTAAGAAGATTGGGATAATCTGTATTAGTGTCTCGAACTAGAAACCTTTTTGTCCTAAATATGTGTGTTTATTATTTATATTTATTTATTTTTTTGTACGAACTATCGTATGAACGAATTTACTGAACATGTGAATAGTATAAAATTTTCAAGTTCAAATTTTTCCTATATAATTACATATCTATAAATATTCTGGTCAGAAAAAAATCTAAAAATAAAAAAAGGTTCTGAATCGTTGACTGAACCAGCTTGACACCGTACGCATATATGTATTTATCACTATACATACCTATGCATATATGTATATATACATATAGACTTATAAATATAAAAGCAAGCTTGTGAACGTATATAGTTGATGACTGCAGCACGGTACGGTCATCTCCGTGTGTATGTGTTTAGTAGTTTCCGGTGTAGTCACAAGTGGTCACAAAGTGCCAGATATAGATCGATCAATAATTTTTGTAAAATGCAAAAATAAAATAAAAAAATAAAAATTAGATGTGAATGAAAAACTACGAGTAGCATATTTTTTTTTTTGTGATATTTAGAGCGATAATTTGAGAAGTGATTAATACTATATTAACGCTTTTTACACATTTCCATTAGAAACATTTTTTATATCTCACCTTCGAAGTAATAACGCATACACAACACGTCATAACACAAATATACAAAATTGGGTATATAACATGTTAATTAAATAAGGTATTTTTTCAAGGTGTTTAGAAACTTGGACAAATTTCAAAGTGATGTATGTATAGTCGAAAATATCTCGTATGGCTGTTATCACTAGTACATACATACCAAGTGTTTACCTATGACATGTGCACCGAGATTGTAATAACGAGATGTATAGCAATACATCATGCGCTTATACATATAGTCTCAAGATTCAAGAAACAATTTACGATGACAATAATTGTCACTTCAATTTTTATTAATTTAAATTAATCGATCAATATTTATATGCCTGTGTTACAATGACCCGTGATATTACAATTATTACATACATGTATGTAAAAATTAAAATTAATAAAGACCCTGCAGAATATGTGTGAATCCTTATATTTCAGGAGTATATATGTAGAATTTTTTTTCCGAACTCATATACGATCGGCTATGCTGGTATAATCTTAATATTATCTTATATTATATTATTATAAGAAGTCGAAATCTTTTGTACATCGTAACATTGTCTCTTTCTCTTTGATTGGATGTCGGATATAAAGTGATAATATTATGGTCGGTAATTCTTGACAAGGTATTGAAGTTTAGAAATTTCTAGAGTATAACCAAATTGAGACGCGTATTAGCGTAAAAAGTTCAGCTAGTATATATGTGAAAGTAAGTTTTTTTGCAAGTATTAATGACAAGCACTATACCTACTTGCAATGTACAATGTTTTTGGTGTTATATATTTACGTAATCGATATCTACCTATACAGTCTCGCGACTGTAGAATATTGTCGTTACCTCACTAACTAAATTTGATAAAATTTCGACTTTGTAGAGTGAATATTTTTTTTCGATTGTAAAATCGGGTTGAAGAATTGAAATGTTGTTAAAAATTTTTCTAATGATTTTACAAAAAACATAAAAATATCAAATAAATTGGGATTGTTCATCTCACAGTAAATATTAATCGATCGCTATACACTCGGTGTACGGTACAATGCAAAAAAAAAAATGTCTAGATACAAAATTTTGATTATGTTTTTTATACCAGTATTTTAATAATACTTAAAAAACAAAAAAAAAGTACCATTCGCAGAATTATGTAATCTAAATTTCCTCTTCCATTTTTTGAGGTATGCAAAATGCATATAGGTATGATGATCTTTTTATTACTGAACACAATTATTATATTGATCTCATTTTCTGCAATAACTGCAGTAAATAGTGCAGAGATATGTAATAAAAGGATGTTTGTTTTACATTAAAAGTTCATATAATAATAAAAGTTCATATGAGTAGCTGAGACGCGAATAAGCTCATAAATCAGGCAGAATCAGCAATCAGGTAACTATAAATAAATCCTTAGGTAAATAAGTTCTCAAAATTTATCTTCATATCTATACATAAGATTCGAGGTTAGATATATATGTATATTACAAAAAAAAAATTTATTACGATTATTTATGCACTCTCTCTGCAGAATATGTATGTTAAGTCGTGTTAATTCCCGGCCTGATGTTGGGACACTCATATATATACTCTGTGCGAATTTTCAACGATAAAACTTATCTACGTGTAAAGATTGTAAATTACAATAATTGCATATCAAATTTATATGTACACCCACATTTAGAAAATTTATCAAAAACCATTAATTAACGCAATAACTTTCTCACAAGGTTAACTTCGTATGTGTATCATGCAGATATAAGAGTTGTGTATAGGTAGAAAATTTATATAAGGGATTAGAAACCAGGGATAAATATTCCACGTGAGCTTTTTCTTGGTGTGTATTTTTCAATTAAAATTACTTAAAAAAACAAAAAATAAGAAAAAAGTAAGCAAGATTTTTTTCCTATCGATTTTCTGTTTTTTTTTTTTTTGTATATCATTGTAGGGCGATCTTCGAGCATCATTTTGTTCAGTGTCTGATCCCAAAATTCGAAAAATTTAAATAGTTGTGGGGTAAAATGTAAAGCGCCACAACTGGGCTCGTTCGCGCGGGATGCTGTGACTTGACGAGGCATGTTTAGCGCAGTACGATACGAGTAGCAAGTTGTAACTGAGTTGGCTCAGCTTGCCGCGTGTGTTCTACTATTATTTCTACTGTTATATTTTTATTTATTTATTTTTTTACTGTTATTTTTTATGTGTGTTTTGTTACGTGTCTTACTATTGCACAGAACTACTACAATTTTGGAGCTCGTTTTTTCGAAACTATTTCTTTCTAAACGGTAACCACGATTTCATCAAAAACGTTTATCCGATCGACTATGAAATTTATACACCACTTTCATTTCATTGTAAACTAAGCTCTTATACGGAACGGATTCGCCGTCCGTTTTTAGTTTCTTATTAACATGCAAAAGTACTTGTCAAAAACGAAGAAATCTTAGTTTTTAAATAAAAAAATTCATAACTCAGCCAAATTTTGGATTTTCGAAAATCGGTTCCATAGGAGCTTAGAAGGTACCTTTAGCATTAATATGATTCCACGGGTTAGGGTTTCAGATACTCCGTTTGGTTACAATCTTGGTTACCGTCTTTGAAGCGGTTTTTGGTCGACCATGACTTCAATGTCCATAGAAGTCGTTGAACTGTTTTTTTTTTTTCATATTAAAGCTGAAGTTCAAGATGTAAAAATTAGACATAGCTTTGCAGGGATTAAAGTAAATAAAACACGGATATCCTATTCTAAGCTTTTATTCTACGCAATGTCACCCAAACATCACGTGAGAGCCAACGTAGATTCAAGTAAGTCCTGTAAAAATGACTTAGGTTGACTGTTGCCTCAATTTCAAAGTCAATTTAAGTCCAAACTGGTTCCGCCTTTGTGAACTTATTCAAAATTAATGTGATTCTAGCGTGGACTAAGATTATCAAAAAACGTTTAATTCTGTTCACATTTTCAGATTTCTAAAGTCTGTAATACTGAAAAATACAAAAATTAAAATTTTCTCAATTTTTTTACAGCCAAACGAACAAACATGTTCAAAAACTACTAGTCCACACTAGACCTAAGTGTGAGAACTGCAAGTACAAAAAATTATAGATCGATCAGACTAATGGTTAGTTAGTTATCAAGTTCACAATTAATCTATGCCGTTTTTACAGAGCTTACTTCAATCTATGCGGATGGCCATATGATCTAAGTTGCGAGGGTCTATAATATCAAGATTTGTAGGTAACGTTACGTAGAATAATGACCTGAAACAGGACATCTGTATATTACATATCTTAGTTTCCGCAATCCCTGAAAATGTGTGGAGTTTTTACATCCTAAGCATATACAGGTTCTCCCTAAATCTAGCAAGAGAATTTTGTTACAAAGTCGACTTAGCTGTTCCTAGATTAAGAAAACGATGATCGCTTGCCAAAAATTGTGCTTTTACATATCTGCATCGTTGGCACATAATGCGCGTTGCAAATATTACTTAATCTATAACCGTAGCCTCAACAAACAACAATGTTATAAATATTCTTAAATAGTTCGATAAATAAAATGCAGATAAAAAAAGAGTAAAGTAGGTTTTATCGTTAGGTTCGAATTCGCGAGATTGAATACAGCCGCAGATCCTTCGAAGTAAAATTACAATCAGCATCTTACCGAAGCCTAACATCTGCTAGACAGACCGTGTCCTGACATAAGAGATATATACCTACTATACGGTATATTACATCATTTCGATTCATGCCAATCGTCCGAAGCGTGGATACGCACAGTTTCCATCGTGGCTATTTTTAAACGCAAACTGTAGCGATATTGTATATAGTATATTGATAAAATTATGAATGAAAAAGTGTTTACGAGATAAATAAGAGTAAGAAGCTGTATTAAACTAAACTAAAAAAAAAAAGAAATAAACGAAAATAAAATAAAATAAAACTTACCAAGTTCCGCGTAACATAGAGCTCCGACGAGAGATAACAACCCGGAAGATATCCAGACAAGTAAAGCTTGACCAACGCTACCGCTGTGCTTGAGAACTCCTTTTGGTGAAACGAATATTCCAGCTCCAACAATAATACCAACGATAATAGCAACACCGTCCAATAATCCAAGTTCTTTTTTTAATTTAATACCGTCTTCCGAACTTGTAGATTTTTTGAACGGCTGTTTTTCAGCGGGAGCTACTCTGTCCGGCATTTTAAGACCGTGTATTGTCTTATCACTTTTAAAACAAAAAAAAAAACTATATTTTATCTTTTATTTTTAAAGAATATCAGACTTAAACTTTCATAATTTGACTAAAATTCACGATTCTACTATCTCAAATGCATTTATACACAATTATTCATCGCGTTTATATTACACCGCTTGTAGCAAAGGGCGAACACACCTGTCCGCTTCTATAGCGCGGCTTAAAGTGAACACGTGCTCGGAGGTTTCGTAGTGGTTGACTCCATATGGCTGAAATTTATATTCACTATGTCGTCAGCCGCTGAGGTAGAAGTGACGAACTAGCGAAAGGAACAGAACGCTATACGCAAAATGTATCTCCCCCACTCATTGCCAGTTTATATGGTAGGTATACCCGGCTTGTATGTAGGTACTACCGTATGTATAACTAACACCCGTAAACTCAAACCGTGCTACACGTGTAGCACGATCGCGAGCTATTCGCAATAACAGATTTTAAACTCATACCCGACACCTATAACAACGGCGGACTATTCCACTCGTACGACATGACGATATATATACGTGTATATGTGTTTATCGTCAGTACCGCAAACCGAAGCTATATAGAATTAAAACTACACTTTTTACACTTCTCCACTTCCACTCGCTTCGCTAAAGCGCGCACCTTGCGAATTAATCCGGAGAGTGGAACAGTTCAGTAACACCGGTTTCTTTATTCCCCAGGGTATAGACGAAAAAAACTACTCTCGATTATACAAATTTTAGTGTATCGATTTGTGGATACGGATCGGGGATATTGATAACCGTGAATAATTATTTTCAAACCGAATCGAGTTTCGGTAGGAAATTTTCACGTGATATAATTTTTAATTAGTTATAATTCCGGAAATGAATTTTGACTGCCCACGTGTTTGTGAGAATTATTAAATTAAGATTTGTTGTTTTTTTTTTTTTTTTTTAATTAAGTTAGACACTACGAGGTGTATATTATTATTTTTTTTTTGCTAATATTTAAAATAACCTTTCGTTAACGTATTGAATATAAAAGTTGCGGTGAGTTTAGTTTTTAGACCGCGGCCGTCCGCATGGCAGACTGTCGGGGAACTATGATGAAATCGTGGACTCTGGAGAGATCCCTCGGTCATTGGCGTGGGCCTTACGGTCCCTTTTTAGCCACTAGTATGACACACGATTTGCAGAGCTATGATCAATTCTGATAACCTTATTCCACGCCTATGAGAAGCGTACGTCCGCTGCAGGCTTCCGCTGCTTCCCCTGCGTCGAGCGAATAGCTGCTTTTCTAACAAACCTCTTGTATGCCAACCGCGGCCCGTTCCTGTCCCCGTACTCTTCTCGACCTCTTTCTATTCTGATCATTTTTTTATTTTTTTATTTTTGTTTCTTTCTTAGTTTTTTTTTTTTCGTTTATCTGTTAATGTATTCTGCTTTCTAGCTCAAGGTTTCGGTTCTTTTGACGTCGTAAGGGTATAAAGATAAGATAATCTCCGTGGAGATATAACGTGGTGAAAATAAGTACAATGTCAAGCGTGAGAGATGAGCGAGGTTTGTGTGTTGGGTTTAGTTTTATTTTTTTTCTTCTATATATATTCATTGACCGGAAGAGTAAATAAAAGAAGAAGTTTTTATTTTTGGCTCATTTGATATTATATCTATGAGAGGGAACGATGACCCACTCCTGGTGCAGAGACGAAGGGCGGCGAGGATAAATTATTATTGGAAAATTGCCAAACTCGTGCCGTTAAGTATAATGCGCCCCGCGGTGTTTAAGTAGGAAAGTTGCATGAGGTTTTAGCGCCAAGAAACGTGGGAGTAACGTGACGAAATTACACGTGTCTTAGTTCCGGCTTTATACTTACTAAGTGAATCGTTTTAGAGGCTATTTCGTTTGTGACACTATATGGCAATGAGTACAGGAGTAAACTGTTAATGAGATTAATTTAAACGTCGGATACGAGCTCCGGTCATAATATTTAAACTCCGATCCGTATTATAATGATCACAGAAATTTTTTTCCTGTATATTTTTATCCATCGAGCGTTTTTATCCTCCGATTATTTAATTCACCCGTTTTTAAACACGGCTATCATTGACGAAGAGAAACGTATATAAAATTCCGAATTAAACTACATAGGTATAACGTTTAATAGCCATACAACGTCATAACATCTACGATCCGTATATATTGATATACGCCTACGTAGTAGATACGCGTTTGAATCTAAACGCAATTTAATTGACGTCATATACGTGTGTGTATTACGTTTTTACTCGGTTTCTTGTATTAGACTAATTCCTAGAGTATAGAATTAGTCGTCTAATGTTTCTAATGTAAAAAATTATTCGATATCGGAAAGCTGCAGATCAAAACGAATTGCAATACTGTTTTAAATTTGGGATCATTATTGCGTAATTTTTTTTTTGTTTGTAGGTCATACGGAAGGTTTAGAAGATTAGTTGGAATAACTGTGCTGACTAATAAACGTAGGCTGCTAGTGTAAATACCTTTGAAAAAAAGAAATCTATTTTTGTAGCTCACGACTATCAAACCCATTGAACTGTAAATATAACGAAAACGTGATTTCCCTTTTTTCATCTCGTGATATTATATTAATACGTATTAGCAGAGAAGACTGGGATGAAATATCCTCCTTAAGGAAAAAAATTAACTCTTAGTCACATGTTGAGTGACTTTCAATATCGATTTGTTCAAAAAATAAATCGACATGCCTAACATATCGGGTTTAGTTCTAAAAAGAGACTAGATGCACCCCCCCCTAAAAAACACACACACACACACATAAATTTTTCAAAAATAATAATTACCAATAAAAATATTTCTATATTTCATTGAAAAAATAAAAAAAATCATCGCAACTACCAACGGGCGCACAGGCGTATCTTTTTTACTCATATTGCAAGAGTTTATTGATTGACACTCATGCTGCAACTAATTATAATCACGCCATACACCCATCAGCTAGATACCTAGACGTTAATCTGATGATAGCGCAGTATGATTTAAAAAAGCGGAATCTTGAGGTCACTGGAAAAATTTTTTTAGCTACATTTTATATCGAGTATCGAATATCTTACGTAAGAAGAAGCCTGGCGAATTGTTAAAGACATATTTGCGAAGGTGCAGTTATATATTTTCTTGTTTGATCGAAGGTTGAAGTTACGATTTAGCTGAATTTATATTCTTATTAAACTTACTCACAATCGTATAGAAATTTAATTCCATCTCATAATTCCAATACAGGAAAATAAATATTATCGGGAACTGATTTCGCGGTGAATCTATGAGAGAATCTTCTTCGAATGCATTGTAAATCGCATGGCTAACTGCACTACTAGTAATGCGATTTAGAAGGCTGAGTTGACGAGATTAAAACAACTTAATCAACGATTTAACTTAAGCTAAATGCGATTTTTACATGATATATAGAATATAAAAAAAAATTTTATAAAGTTTTTCTTTAAATGTGTTCGAGGTCAAATAAGCAATCGATTATGTATTGTGTGGTGTAAGATACAAAATCATGTATTATACGTATACATATTCATGTATAGTATTTATTTCTGATATATCTGCTTAACCGTAATCATCGTGGTTTTTTTTTTCTTGATAAGAACAGGCAAATAATTTCTAAGGAAAACCTACATTTAAATTCATCTAATCAAGTTTAACGACTACATGTATTTAAGCGTCTAATTAATATTTTTTTACAAACCCCGAAGACTCAATTTTTATTATATATCAATCTTAAACTTTTTCTAAATTCTTTGAATTCTGAAATCTTATATTCATATATCAAATCTTATAACTTGAGATATATATAATAATTAGCAAGGGTATGTATTGCTATCGATGTTAAGAAAGCCAAGAATTAGCTTAGAAAAATGTAAAAGAAAATTTAGAAATTCGGGAATGAAAATGCAATTTTTTTTTTAGCACCATCATGATTTTTGTTCACATTAATAGATGATATTTTTCAATTTTAAATTTCAGAAATATTTATTAGCAATTTTATAAGCAATTTTTTTTTTCGCATTTTTATAATAATTACGTAGTTATAGAATATTCAGTGAAAATACGAACATTAGTACATTTTTTTAGGTAATATGGGTCAAAGAGAATAATTTCAAATTATTAATATCGCAACACTTCAGGCTAATTAAAAAAATGAAATAAAATAAAAAAATTTGGGATTTTTTTCTTTTCAAGTTTAGAAACAAAAAATGAAATTTTCGATAAAACTCAACGTACATACATGCATACGTCAGAAAGAATTGCATGGGGTTTTATAGCACGTGGAATGAATTAATTAAATAATACGTATTGTCTGTTTTATACCATTGATAATAATAATTTATTGGAAATATATACCTATATATAGATTATCAAATAGGAATAAAATTAATCACAAAATAGCAAGAAAATAATTGGTACCCATATGTTATATATACCTATAATATATCTGAGTCGTTATTTATATACAATCTGTAATTTATTTGATAGCTTAACTTCATCGATACGCTAATAAATAATGAATATAAATGCCCAATACAGTATAATATCTTTTAAGTACGACAATTTCTGGCTATGGTATTATAATGTTTCAGTTTCTTCAATGTCGAGAAAAATACATGCACATGCTATAAGGACAGGCATTGCATTGCATTGCACTTTATTGCCAACCATTATTACTGCCAATATAAACAATATTTAATAAAAATATTTAGCGACTAATTCCTTCTTTAAAATAAATTCTTTTTCGTTGTGTATTGCGAGTACATTTGGATATGATTATCTTTATAAATTTGTAAAAAAAATAAAAAAAAATTGTTAACAAAATTTATAAGTATTACCTAAAAACCCGAAAATCTATCGCACACGTGGTATCTTTTGACCGTTAATTTTTAATGAGAAATCATATCATTCGAACCGTAGATATGCTGTTCCTAAATCGATACTATGGTGTTTGAACGACTTACCGAATGTTTACAGGCATCATAAAAATGACTAATTGTAAGTTGTGGTAGTGTAGTTGGTGTGTTGATATTCGTTAAAATATATGTAGAATCGTAAAATGAATTTGGCATTGATAAATGAGAACAAAATAATAAGAAAATGATATAATTTTCATTATTCAACAGGCTTAGATTAACACAATATTATATTTTATAATGTTTATACATAATTTTGGAGTTTTAAAATAACCAATACATTTACAATATTTTTTTTTCTATATAATAATAATAATAATAATAATAATAATAATAATAATGATAATAATAATAAGGTGGTGACGAATTGGGTTTTTGCGACATTTCATATAGACGTATCAATTTTATACTGCACATATTTTAATATTAATGCATTATTTAATTATTGCAATAATATCGATCAAAATTTGTCGCGAAATCAAAAGCCTCTGCACGATGCTCGTATGTATAGTGCTCACACGTATGGAATACTATGATATAGATATTCCGTTTAATATTTATCATGCAAATTATTACCAATCGCAATATAACATAATATAACATTAGTGAACTTGCGACGATGATGTAGCTATGATACACTCGTTAAAGAATAGGAAAGTAAATATATAATTATGGTACCTATCTTGAGATTTTTATATAACTGATAATATATCGTATCAAGCGAAATGTGTAAATTGAACGATTTAAAAATATCCATTCGAAATTATGATACGAAAGAAAAGAAAAAATAAAAATTAAGTGTGTGATAATAATAACAATAAAAAAGCGATGAATCGATTGAGAAATCATTGGATACGAAGGAAAACAAATAATTTAATAATGCTCAATGTATAATTGAAACCAAGTATTTAGATATAAAAAAGATTGTACCTATTTGACCTGTGATAACGAAGTATTGCATACATGTAAACCTAACATAGCGTGCAAGAGACTGTATTAAATTTGTGTTGCCAAAAAACGAAAAATAAAACAAGGTCTGACTATAATTTTAGTGTTTAAAAATAAAAACCAGCCATGATCTTAAAGTGAAGTCACCGCAAAGCTTTCTATGTTTAATAGGTAAGGTGTATGGGTGAGATAATAATCAACCTATTTACGAAATGATCAATCACTTATTAGTCTCACTCGAAATTACCTAAATTTTGAATTAAAAGGTTCGGATATTTCGTTGTATAATTAATAAGTATAATAATTCAACTGCCTGGTCCCTGTTTGATAATACTAATTATTTTGATTTACATATTGAATGAATGTGATTGGTATTAAAATTGGTCCAGGACTTGATTTTCCAGGATTTAAAGCGAAAATGTTCAGTGCTATATGTATAGTTTAAGCGTGTTTTTTTTTTTTCTTTTAATAAAAATGTAGGTGTTTACTTTAACACGAGTGAATCAATTTTAAAATCGGTCATGTAATTTTAGTTAAATTATAACTTTGAGTATCAATCAGTAACGTATCATCAATCAACTAACAAGCCAGATAAAATATCGAGGTTCTAGCTGATAATTTCAGTATTAATAATTTTATAGTCTTGGGTCGAAGAGTACCAAGCAAAAACTGAGCTATTATAAACAAAAATTATTTCAAAGTCTAACGGAATTAATTTCACATGCTCGATGCTTAATTGTGTAGAATAATGATGATAAGATTCAATTTATACATATTTATCAGGCGTTTGACAATAATTGAAGAGAAATTTGATATCAGAGATTATAAAACGTTGGCAAATCTGTTTATCTTGTTAGTGAAAGAGTTAATTATTAATTACTCCTTATTCTTTTCTCTCTCACTTCAAATTTCAAAGCTGATTATCAATCCCTAAATAGTTAACAATATGTATATGTTATAAAGCAACTGTTAATTAAACATATTCCGATCACTTTCTTCCTTTCTTTCTTTTAAATGCGAGAAGAAGTTTAAAGCTGACGAATAATTTCTGATTAGCAAATAAAAAAATAGGCTTCTCGGATAAGATATATAATATACTCGCTTATTTCAATCCTAGTTTAACTTGAACTAAAAGAAATGAAATTAATATGAAAAAACAACTGCTGCTGTGCCCACCTATGGTACATGGTGCAATTTATAAACGTGATGGAAGTATTTCTCGATTACTATATCTTACAGAGAAGTTGAAAAACCGTAGTTCAGTTTTTGAACGGATTATATCGTAGCGAAACATTAGAAAGGCTTTTTCCACCATTCCATGTGTACATTACTTGCCATTTTTTCAATCGCACATATTACTTGCAATCGGACCAATGAATAAACATTTTTACATATACGTTACATAACATATTTCGTCAGGGAGTTTATTGGAGTAGTGCGCTAACGTCCCAGATTTTAATAACTCGGTCTTGGCCGATTGTTAGCAGTCTACGGCGAGGGGCATCCAAATCCATTCCAACCACGCTGTGCTTAGCGTCGTGGAACGATGCCAACGATGTTTGGCTGCAAACAAACGATAATTAATATCCCATAACATTGAATAAAAAAATATCTAAATAATTATTCATATCACTTACTTATCTGCTTTAAGTTGAGTATGGCAGGGATCACAGACTCTTACTTCAAACTCAAAACCCATTGTTGGTATCGGTATACGCTGAGTTGTACAACGAGCACACAAAGCACGACCACAATGACGGCAATGATGCTGTCTCAAACCAAGCTGCCTTTGGTCCATCATTGCTTTAATATTCCAAAAGAAAGGTCTTCCACATGACTGAAATCAGACAATATTCATTATTCTATATACTTGCTAAACTGTTAATACATACCAAAGCCTTAAATGATTCAGTAAAGTAAAGTTAGAAGAGCTCACCTGACACGTGTCTGACTCCACCCAGACCGGAGTTTCTCTACGATTTGCAGACATATCCCAAACTACAATAACTCCATCTTCTCCTCCAGATAGAAGTAATCGTTCGGCGTTTGAGTAGCACAGAGCTGTTACCCTATTACTGAAAACATAGATTTTACAAATTTTGGACATTAAATAGTCTCTTTTTTACATCAATAACGAATGAAAAAGGTAAAAACTGTAAAAACTGATGATAGTAAATAACTGCCGAGGCTCGTTTTTGTGTAAAATACTTACTGATGGCCTTGAAGCTCGTATGCAGTGCCTTGGCAACCTCCGATATCCCAAACAATAACACTTTGATCAAAGCTTCCAGAAAATAATAAATCTTTTTCAGCATTCCAAGCTAGCGTACGAATGCTTCCGGTATGGCCTTTTAAAGTAGTTATTAGACTAGCGCCAGTGCTCTCTAACTTAAGCATGGATATCTGTCCAGAATAATCTCCAACAAAAGCATGTTTAGTTAATGAGGCAAATCTAAAATATTTTGTCAAGGTTTTACACATATAAGTGAATAAAAATATTGAAGAAAATTTATTTCTTCTTTTTGCTGAGTGATATGAGGTAATAAAAAAGGATACTGCAAAGCTGTGAACCAAGCATCTGTTTGAAAAGAACCAATTCTTTGCCCTGTTTCTGAACAATGAAATTGAAAGAGTTTATCTCGTCCGATACTAAGCACCCATTCACAATTTAAAGCGAATATAATTCCAGTCACTCTTCCCTGATGAGAGAGACACTCTCGCATCGGAGTCATGCGGTTGTAGTCAGTTTCTAATATAAACTCCTGTAAACGAGAATTCAGACTTGTTGTAGTAGGATTACAACTTATTAATGAAAATTAGAGATTTAAGAGCCGATATTTTTCTTGATTATATAATACCTACATTTATAGCACCGTTTTCTAATCCAACAAATAATTGCCTTGTTTCTGCACAATAATTCATAGCTGTCGCAGCTGCGCCCATATATTGGCATACGCTAGGCCAATACTGGCCAGAATCACGTTTTAACCATACTCTTACTGTCCTATGAGTAAAAAATAATTAACATCAAGAATTTGGTGTATGAAAATAGTATTTTATTTATTTTTTTATTGTTTTTGCGATTTGAATTAATTTTGGCAAAATTTTTCTTTTTGAAACTGAAGAAGAAACGTAATAAAAAAAAATTTCAAACAAAATAAATAAAAAAAATAGATTTTTGAAAAATCTTTAAACTCTAAATCTGATGACAACATTTGAAAAATGGATAAGTGACTCGTAGAGATAATTGAAATGGACAAGTTTTTTTTACTTATTTGAAATACTAAAACTATAATGATGATATATGCAGATATGTATGTGTGTGTGTGTGTGTGTGTAAATGTGTGATGCATCTAAAATATTATTTGTTTACAAAAATGTTGATTAACGTGAAGATAAATATAGTGTATAATTTTATAGATAAGAGAGAATTAATCATTCGTCTTGAAAAGAGAGAAAAAAAAAAAAAAAATATGTACGACGAATGTTGGTATAGTGGATAAAAATAAAATTGTAGGGATACTGCAATATCTTAATGCGTAAAAGACGTACAATAACGATGAAATGTATGTGTATGAGTACAGTCTTTGAAGAAAGTAAACATTGATAATAAATAATAATGAAATTGTATTATCGTAAAAGCTTTCTTTACGAATTGTAAAATTGATTATACATAGGCTAGGTCTTAAAGCAACATACCTGTCATCGCAAATACTGATAACACCATCTTCTCTCGGAATGATTATAGCTCCGTTCACATCGTCGTTACAACCTTCTAATTTTGATAATAATATTGGTTTTCGAGTTGTACTAAATCTTTCGTTATTTACGCCCGGTGCTGGCTTAATTTCAGCTGCCATTTCAATTTTTTTATAGATTTTAACCTCGCCTGTATGATTATCATCTGACAGTTGTCAGACTTCGACAATTTTATTCAACCATTGAATATGTTACTTCGTAACAAATATTCTTACGAACGGCTCACTACACAGACATTTTATACTTCAACATTTACGCTATCTACAATCAAGTCTGACAACTAGAGATGAATAAAAATTTTTAAGATAAATTTCACGTCATTATATTTGCATCAATATTTAAACTGAGTATGCTTGAAATATGTGAGTTTATAAACAAATGAAATGCTATAGACATGAAAAAAAGGATTATTTTCACCTCATTGACAACGTTCCCTTCTTTACCTACTAATGATCATTGACTCTGAATACTTCGCAGTGCAGGATCGCAGATACCCGCGTGAAAACATTCGAATCTGATAGATTTTTTGAAAGTAAAAATATATTATGCTGTCAAGATCCGCTATTTTGATCAAATGATTTTATTTACTCTGGCATTATGAGTGCTAAAAAAGTTGTAGATGTAGATTCTATATATTCAGGTGGTAGTACTAAGCGGAGTAGAATATTAGACGATATTTCATGTTCGAGTAACGTTACGTCTGGACGATGGACATCGATTTTAAGCTGTTGCTGGAGACGTAACCGAGAAAAGAAGCCTGATTTTAAAGAATATAATACCAATGAGTGGGATTATATTGTTGAGAAACTTGTCGTGAAACGTGTACCTTTGTCCTTGTACGCGACCGAAGATGACTTTGAGGAATTTTCAGAGGAAAAAAATTACAAAGAATTTTCTTTCGGATCATCGACGAAGGATAAACAAGTATATTCCGTGATGCAAGGGATGGAGTCTAGTTTACAATTTTTTAAGACTAAAACACGAGGAGATTTGTCGAACAAACCATCGAGTAAAAATTTTAGATTTAATAGAGACGAAGATTTGTTGGATGAAGATGCTGCGCAGGCTGGTCCATCGAGTTACGATAGAGATTCGCGTTTGAGAAAAGACGAAGTGGCTAATGAATATCTGAATCGATTTTCTTCTTTGCATCCTGATTTGAAAGAGAATGAAAGACCGCCTAAAGATCCTGACCCGTTAAATCCACCCCAAAGTAAAAGATCGTTGGCTGAAAATATATCAGAAATTGCATCTGCGAAGAAAAATCCTAGTGCTAAATCTAGGAAGGAAAAAGAAAGGATTAAACAAGGCGCTAACGTCTATGTTACTGTCTCCGATACTTCTAGAGAAATATCGAACCTACTTGGCCAAGAAGAAATACCTACGAGAGATAAAAACGTAGCTAAACGCGCTTCCAAAATTTGTAGAAAAATCGGCAGTAAAGCGTGTTTGCCATATCCTCAAAAAATCTCGAAAACATATGGAGTCGAAGCTGTACAAATTCATCAGGAAATAGATTCACCCAATAATCGTCATAAATTATCGGAAAAACTTAAAGATCCTGATTTTGGTTCCAAATCACATAAAGAATCTCAATTTAAGGCACACAACGTTTTATCTGAACAGGATTCGGTTAACAAAGTAGCGAAATTAAAATCTTACAGATTGGACGCAGGTTTAAAAAGTCGAGAAAGAAATGATCTGGAGTTATCTAAGTCAGCCGAGGACGGGTTGGTCACTAAAGCAACTTCGTATACGTCTAACGATTTAAAAAGTGAAAATTTAACTGGTACGACTCTGAGATGGAAAATTATTATAAAACATCATCAGCCAACAGTATCTGCACAAACGGTGAGTGAAACGACTCCGGATTTTATTGAAAATTCTACATTACGGACGATAAATGATGGTTTCAATAGACCAAAGCTAATTAATACGAATAAAGAATCTTTCGATAAAATTGGAGTGCAGGATGATGAAATGGATTATAATAATGGATAAGAATTATGTATCACAAACTTTCGATATCTTATTTCATTGATCATTTCTTTATTAAAAAATACAATTTATTATATCACACACCATGTATATAACTTTTGATAAAACTTTACAGTAACTGAGAAAATTCGGAATTTATTATTATTATTATTATTATTATTATAAAAAAGTATGAGAATGGTTATAGGTATAAAATATTTTACATATTAATCTAGAATACAATTATAGCTTTTTCGTTTAGCCTTCTGGAATTTTTCGACTGGCTGATTTTATAAAATATAAAAAATGCAAATAAAATAAAATCAATATTTCTGTTGATTGATTCTAATTTTATCTTAATTTTTTTAATACGTAATATGAAATCTAGTAGACGATATAACGAATTTAAATTCTGTACATAAACAAGAGCTTAAACTCTAAATATACTATAGTTTATAAACTATTTGTATAGATATATATAAAATATTTTTCGTTTATTGCATACTTAGATTAGTCTTTATGGTATATCACTATAAATTCTTAAATTTCGTGGCTCTTCGTAGAGTTTCAATAATTCAACCTATACTATTCTAATTCATTAAAAAGATTTCGTACTTAATAATCTTGTGGATTTGTGATCAGATTTTCAATAAAGATGTAACATATATATAGATATAAGAATTGCAAATATAAACATAAAAAAATTTAATCGTCCTGTTTCTGTATCACGTTTCTGTACACAAGCAATTCTATTAAAATAATACTGTTCTTTACCCAAATATTCGTCTTTTTGCATACGATTAGTACGAAACTCGGTTGAACAACTTGGAAAACTTTCTGTTTCTGTGCTGAATTCCTGTACATTGGTAATTCTATTCAAACAATATTGCTTTCTAATCAAATGTTTGTCTAATTTCACATGACTGATACGAAGCTCGGTTAAAAAACTTGGAATTATAACATTATCGCAATATCTACACATAACCCAATTGTTACCTAATACAATATAGTCAATGTTTCCAAATCGATAACGTGTTTGAACAAAATTATAAAACACTTTATTACGTTGATGCGTTAGACTATATGTGTGGGGAGTAGCAAGAGTGCCTTCAATATCGACATCGCAAATCGAACAATGGATAGTTCCTTTTTTAAATTTTATCGCATTATGATACCGCAAATCAATTTTATCGATACTATTTAATTTCTCAATGCTATAATGTGAGAATATTCGATTTAAACCATTTAATGCTACAGCATCTGATGCAGTGGTTACAATTTTTTGTTTTTCCATATTTTCACATAGTACATTTTTTGCAAAATGTTTACTTTTGGGATTGCTGCTATATTGACTAGCTCTATATAAAGAATAACGTTTCTTATCCAAATGTATACTATTCGTTATATGATCGGAGAGTAATTCGGTTGAAAATTTGGGAAATATAACATCATCACAGTATCTACATACAGCCCATTGATTAAAAATAATGTAGTCTATATTTCCCTCTTTCCGATGGTTTTGGACGAAATTATAAAATAGTTTGTTATATTTATGTGCCGGACTAATAGTATGACTAAGAACATTATTATCTGCTTGTTCAATGTCGAGGTTGCATAATAAACAATGAATAATATGTTTCTTAGAATCTTTCTTGTAATAATTCTGAAGATTTGTTTGCTCTATAGGATGCAATATTTCAATGCTAAAATCTGAGAATAATTTGTCGAAACCATGGTATGAGTTGGAACCTTTAAACCCATAGATTCCGAACGATTTAATTCTTCTTTGGTCATTTTTCTTACCTTCTGTTCTGGGTATTTCTACTCCTCGATTCTGATTAATATTCATATTATCTATATCGCTATATGCGTCGGTTATCTTCGAAGCGTACATAAACACATCAAGAACTTGAATGAATGAAAAAAAAAAATAGAAATAAATAATATAGTATACAGAACTGCGATTTTACATATAAATTTATCGTCACTTGGGACTATAATCACGTACCTTTTGATAAGTGTGTATGTATGTAAATACTTTGTACTTCGTCAATTTATGTAAGGTGGCTTTTGCATTCAACAGGCACGATTAATTATTCTATAGTTTCGTAACATTAACAGCAGAAATAACTCCAAGAATAGTACTGAGATAGTGAAAAACAATTAAAGACTGCCAGTGGTTTTCGTTAAAACCTTGTTTACAATAAACGTAAAGATAGGATCATGCCGTCGTGGGATTAGGATACATGAATAGAATGAACCATGCCCGGGTTACAAGCGATCCCTACTCGTGCTGCTCGCAAAGCGGTTGCCTCTTTAAACAATGAGCATGATCACGCGGTAACAGAAATTTTAAAGCAATGTTATTTTACTTTTCCGCAAATTCCAATTTGCGTTTTGCGGAAGATAAAACGCTGGTAGAAATAAAAGCCTACTCTACTAAATAATTTTATATCGCATGCGAAACTCACCAGTCTACAATGTCTGCATCTCGGGATCCATGGGAATGATAAATACGTATCCAATAATAATTCTTTGGCGATGAGAACTAGAGGAATCACACTGCACTACGGATGTATTATATGTATGGATTTCATACTGTGGGTAGAATTTAAAAACACAACACTTTCACTACACATTCTATGTGTTTATATGCAGACCGTTGTAATTTTACAGGAAACTTATTAACTCACTGTTTCCCCCTTTTTTTTAATTCACAATGAGAACTACAAGAATTACACTGCACTGCTATAAGATTGAAAACAAACACTGTATTTTCGTTACGTATTTCAACGTAGAAACAAAAGTAAGGATTATAATCCCTCCGCGCGGTTAAAGCTGCAACAGAACACCGAGGGATGGCGGCAGGGCATCCGTCGAATCGAAAATACGTCAACTAATTTCCGAAACAACACAATATGGTAGGTTAACATTTTAAAGAAACGCTTGACACTTTTACACATTCTTATAGCGATGTTCCCGAAAATCTTGTAACTACATAATACATGTAAGAAAATTATATACGAGGGAGGTGGCGGAGGATTAGACGGACAATACGACGATTGCTGCCGTCAACTGGTTCAAAAATCGTATAGCCAATGAGAAGGAGGCGTCGATGCGTTCGTAAAGTTTTATAAACAGACTTGTACCGTGAAACGAATTTTTATTTCTTGGCAATTTTGTGATATTGATACATACAGTATAGCGATATTTTTTAGATTTAATATTTCTTGATAATTATTATACTTTTATCGCAATGTATACATACTAATGAAAATTTTTACCGTAATGTGAAGAACCCGTTCCTGTCTCCCGCCGATATTTTGCCGGCACAATGACTAAACAACCGAATATCGCGATTACTAGATGAACTCACTGACTTTTTTCAACTCGTGAATCAGTTGAACTTACGATATTTTCGAATACTTCTTAATTATGGATAAATCGCTTGTATAATTGTAATTTGCTTGAAGGGAGCAAGCATAGACCTGTTGCATCCCCTTGCCAAAGACAACTAGCCGTTGATCAGTGCGGCAGTGCGTCGTGGGGGATTATGGGATAGGTCGCATACGCTATAATTCGTTAGGCGCCATAATCAAGTGACATATACCTCAATCACATTAACAATTTGTACAGATTATCGATTTCGAATGATGAAACAACCGGTGAAAAAAAAAACATATTTCATCACAGAAATTCCGGCCAAGAATTTAAAATAATTACGATTTCACAAAAATAAAATGTTATTCAGAATTATTGCTAATAGACGATAAATTCCTTACGTTGTCAATCATGCAGTGAATAAATAGTTTTGTAGAGTCAGTCACAACGTAACTGAAAATGATTATTAACACAGCTCTTCATCGACTATTATTAATTATGCTAATCTCCACCAGAAAAAATTGTACAGATTTTATACGGAATATTTTCTTAAAGCGGTTATTAACAGAGCACAAGCTAAATAAATTAACATTCTTCTTTCATATACTTTTTTCTGGTAATTCCTTTTTTTGCTGGATATTAATTGACTACACATCCGATATTATAAATTTATCAGTCAATTACAAGCCTCTCTGAAACTATTCTACTCTGGTCAGAAAATCATTTAATTATCTTTCATACTTTCATTTAGCCTCTAATGAAGTTGGAGTAAGATTCTATGTGTATCATTGCTGGAAAATGAATTGATAATACCGGCACAACTCCAGCGTGCTTCCATTTGCGAGGGGCACGCGCTTCGGTGGCAGCACAAGTGTTTACGATTAATCGAGATATGTGCTGGCTTAATTCTTAAACCGTGACCTTCTTTGTTGATCGCATACAACAGTCGTATTGTCGTTTAACTTTCTTAACCTATAATTTTGACGTTTTATAAAAATTTATTTTTTAAAGTTATCCAGAGATAAGTGTACGCATGTTGAACGAGGTTCTCAAGTTAATGTGAATTCAAATATAACATCAACAACATGAACAATATCGAAATTGAAGACACCTATCATCATGATTTCACAACAGCTTCCGAATGGGAAGTGTTTATAGCTCGATTAGAGGAAATAATACGGGAATGGAAATTGCCTAGTAATAAAATATTTCCCACATTAAAAAAGGGAGATTTTATTAATTTACCGTGGGAAGAAACATCTGAAAAATTGCACTTTGCTGGTCAGTTGCATATGTCATTATATCTCAATCCATCAATCGTCTAATTTTTCTTTATTTTTCAATTTCTAACAATGACTTCATAATTTGTTTTTTTACTCCAAAATTCGATCGTTTTATATACTCAAACTAAAATCTATTTCATCTAAAACAAAAAATTATTTGATTTTTAAAATTACGTTTTTAATAAAACATTTTCTTCAGATGTCGAATTTTCGCTTAAACACTTCAACCTGAAACTATCAAACGAGGAGAGTGTCGAAAGTCCTATAGATGTAGAATGCGAAGATACCAAAAGCCAGTGTCTTCAAGACGCTCTTGATTCTGCTAACGATTTTGCTATACTGGATCAGGAACATTTAGATCTTGCAACATATTACGGTGTTAGAGAATTCCTCGTTTTAATTCCTACTAAACAAGTCGCAATTACTGATGAGACAAGAATCAAGATACTTCTTAGCTCGATCACAATCGCAGCTAATAATTCTAATTGGTTTGTATGTTTTTACTCCACTTCTTCAAAAGCAGAAAATAATTGAATGAGCCTGAAAATACTAAAAAAGGCCTGGAATCTAGACATTGAACAATACTATGAATCCTATGAAAAATTAAATAGTTTTACGTTTGTGAACAGATATGCAGAAGTTTGATCAATTGTATTCAAGTATTTCAGATCTAATTGCACAATTAATATAAATTTAAGAGACATGAATTTTACTAGAATAACAGCAGCTAAACACAAACATGTTTTATTATCGATGCCATTCGTAAGATCAGAAAGTAGTAATCAAAAAATGCTGGACTGACTATTGCTATTCTTCGATAAATTTAGGTAATAGGTCCTGATTTTATCTATATTATGAAACTATTAAAGAGAGGCCCTAAATTTCATCCCTGAATTGAGATTTAGCTCTAATTTTATGTAAAAAACATTCTAAGAGTCCTGTCTGCTAGATTACTCCCATTCAATCTGATTCTTCGTTGTTTACAGTGAAGTCCCTATCTTTGTACAAGTCCAGGAGCCATGGCAATCATTTTATTTGGGTGTGACCGAGGGACGTGGAGTCTGCAGTCATTTCGATATGGTACATTTGAAGAAAGTGCCTCCGCATTGTAAATACCTCAATGGTGAGTATTTCCTTGCTACTCAACCTCCCTTGTATGAATAATATCTGTTATTTTAATTGTTTTTCATATTCATAAGTCTTCTTAATAGCAATTGCTTTGAAGTAAACGTTCAAACATGATTAAAACTGATTACAGGGCTACTAACACTGTTTAAACAAAAGATTACTGAGGGATGCGGGGTGCGCTTAGATCCTGCGATGGTCTCTGTTAGATTTTCGTATTTGCTTAAGGATTGGACCAGCAGTACCTGGACACAAGACCCTCCGGACTTTGATTTCATGCAAGGCGAAACCCTAGGAGTTGCGGAACTTGGCAAGCTGCCTTTTGGTGCTACATTTGACCCAGTGGGGTGAGAGGATGGAAATACATATTCAATTAGTATAGATAGTAAATTGAAAATAATCTTTCGGCTTGACCAATTTGTTACCTCATGGATTATGCTTTTTATATTAGAAATGTAAACAGGACAGATGAAACTTGTTCATGAATATTAAAAGAAGCAGTTAAAATTTACGATTTTGGATCTGTGTTTCAGAGAGTTACACCTGTTCACAACTTGGCCAGAGATGCCAGAAAATGTAGTAGTGGACAGTGAAAGTTATACAGATTTAGAGCCACAACAAGCCCCGGAATGGTCCGTTCAAGTGAAAATGACTTCATCTCCCGCTTGTTTGCTAGGAGAATATTTAATAGACTTCATACATTTGTGTTCTAACCAGAAGTCGTTGTTTGAATTGCTAGGTGATTTTGCTAATTATGCTGATGGTGACGGTCAAAATTTAAGCTCTGCTTTTAACGCATTAACGGAATCTAGAGTACCCGCACTTTCAACAGTTGTTAGTAAAGCAGCTCGCAAGAAAACTAAACCAATGGAAGGTCCAATTTCGGAAGATATATTGTTGCCGATACTATACTTCCTATTCCCAGACGCCGAAGATAATCCGGTAATTAGTCTACAGTTTTCAAAATCTCAAAACAATTTCAGAATATTCGTATTTTTTTTTTATCAATTATTGCATAAATATTTAAGAATAAAGGCTCTAATCACATTTAAATTCCATAATGTTTTCAGAAAGCACCGTATACCGACGTAAATGGCTACAATGTTGAAGATGACCAATGGAAAGGTGTGAAAACAGCTGCAGTAGATAGTCTCGTATGGAGATTATCCGTCGTCGCAGCCCACTGCGCACACAATCTTGGTGGAGCTCCAGCTCTGGCACATCTTTGGCATGAGTTTGTTCAAGAAATAAGATTTCGCTGGGAAAGAAATATCCTCATTCCTGGGTGAGTGAGTAGAAAGCTATGTTTTCATTAGCATGTATTCATTAAATGGTTAAAGGACCATTAATGTAACATTGTTTGAATTGGTTACTTGATAATGTTCTCCACATATGTATTTGCTGTATGCCAGCAATGTATCAACACCTGTTCTACATTTCCTTTCAGAGAAACGCTTATACCAGTCTAGTCAATCGTCGTTTGCACTATGGAATAATTTACAAAATTATTCAAGTTATATAATATTTAGTCGAAATTATACATCATCTCATTTAAATCTTTTCCCTCAGACTGTGGTATTTAAATACTGCGATTTGTCCTATGTTTGAATTAATCTTAAACTCTGTGCAACCAAATAGGGATAATTAGCTGAGCATTAGCAATGTTAATGACTTGAAAGTCTCGGAAACTTTGAATGAATTTGAATAATATCCTAATATCTTGGTTTTCTATCATTAATATATATATGTATATTTCAAGAGGCTTCTAGCAGCATTACTTTTCATACAAATATTTCGTAAAATTATAATCTACTTATCCTAAACGATAGGGTATAATACATTAATTAATATCTAGCTAATTATTGACTTATGATAAACGATTTTAAATGTGCTTGAGCAGAATGATGAAGATGAACATTTAGATCATAATGGTACAAGACCACCTCTTGTTGTTGGATTTCGAGCCATATAAATATCCATGTCATGGTCGGTCCAGTTATTTTCATCATAGTTATTAAGAGTGTGTGTCGAATCTGCTAAGCTATAGCGGCTACCAGGACGAGGCGGATGTTGTTCTAAAGTGCGATTACGTGATCGCGGGCGTTGCCGCCTGGCAGAAGTATGTGGCTGATGCACATGGCTTGCTGGGAAGCTGGCACGTGATAGCCTGTCCGATGCTGCCGCTAGAGACTGACGTGATTGTCGTAACTCTAAATGAAAAAAATTCATAGCTTATAAAAACTTTATATTAAACGCATTGGTATGAAAGTATCATTTCAATTTTATTTACGTAGCAAGAGAAATGTAGTATATAAAGCAATTAAGTCAGCTTACCTGGCCTTGAGTTTACAAGATTCGTTGGCACAGGATTGGTACCAAAGTATCTTGTTGAGTTATTTGAAAAACTATGCTGAGATTGTCCGTCGGCTATTGAACGAGTGGAAACTTTTCCACCGCCAAAATGTTGTGTTTGAGATCTCATATCGTCGATACACGCAGCTCTATTTATTGAACCTGTTAACAAAAATTTAACGAAATTAAGAGCCTGTTCAACAATATATGTATGTATTATTATTTACATTTCAATTGAGAAATATGCAACCTTGACGTTCCATTGGAAAAACTCTTGGCCTGGGTATACTTCTGGTACTGTAGGCAGATACTTGGTCCCAATCCTTTTGATTATTGAATGCGCTCAATGTTGCTAAGGAAGATAAAGGTCCACCTGGGCTAGGTGTTGGTCCGATACCCGAACAACAATTTACTGGTAAGCCAGCAATGGGACCGCCCATTTTAGTTTGATCCAAACTATGTAGAGTATGCAATTTTCTCGCTCTTCTTCGATTTGCAACTACAAATATTATTACAGCAACAACAATTGTCGCACAAATTGCAGCACTCGCAGCTATCGTTATCTTGTCCATGTTAGATGTTGGTGAACTTTCTGTCCTAACTTCTTTGCATTGATTGTAAGGAACATTTCCAGGGCTTACATTAGTCTCTTCTAATAAAACTACGCAGACTATCATGCATTCCTGAAACACAATCATGGAGATATTACTTGTTTTCACGGATATAATAGATGTTTCATAATTCAAAAATTGTTTCTAATCGTTACCTGCGACGGTACGTTTTTTATTTTGAATTCACGCTCGCTGGCTTCCAGCGGTGGTGCTTGCTTGAAACTAGTCTCACCAAACAGACGATAAATAACTTTGAATCCAAGAAAGTTTGAACCTTCTGTATCCCAGTAGATAATAACTGTATTATCCTGTCTCAACACATCTTTAACTACAATATTCTTATCAGATTTTGCTTTATAAAGAGGAGATCCAAGAACAAGTGGTGGTCTAGGTTGATGTTGCTGTTGCTGTAAAATGTTAGTCTCTTGTTGATGTTTTGATGGTGCTATCGTCGTTCTGGTTATAACTACATTTCCAGTTCTGCTCATAGTGGGTCTGCTAGTTGTTCTCAATGTTGTTGTAGAAATAACTGGTGCTTCGGTAACTCTCTCCACACTACCAGCTGGGCGATTCGTGCTTGATGTTGGTGGAGTAGTTGATGGTCGTTGTGTGGTGGTTGTTGATGTACGAGTTGGTGGCAATACTGACTCTACTACATCTTGGCCAGAACCTATAATATCTTTTGTATCCACACTTTCCACTGTACCAACGGCAGTAGAATGTATCGTTGTAGCTGGACAGACCATTTCTGAAATCATTGTTAAAATTTTATTAAGTTTTTGAATCTTACACTGGAATGGATAGATTTCAATGGTGGAAAGTCACACTAATGTTCATTAAAACACCCTGAGCCTAGCATATAATAAGTTTTATCAATGAGTTCGCATTCAAGGGTCATACCCTCGGGTCTGATGCTGTAGAATGTTCTGTTCCGTAATTGCTGGGGATCGCCACAAAATTGTGGTTTTTCTCGGCTAGTTACTTGCAAATCTTGTTTACGTATCCAGTCAATAATCCAACGTAGTCTGCAGTCACAGTTTAGAAATGGTCCACCAAAACTCAAACCCCTCAAAGTCCCATTTAGATGTATCAACGCAGCTTCTGGTACAGTTGTCAATGGATTACCGTCAATCGCGAGTAGAGTTAAGGACGGATTTCCTTGGAATGCATTTATTGGCAAAACGGTAATCAGGTTGAAGCCAATGTCCAAAACCTTGAAATAAAAATATCTCAGGAATAAAATGCTGCGAGTGATGTAGATATGGAATAAATAGAATTCGGATGTCGTTACTCACCCGCAAATCATGGACACTGTTTATAGCTGCAGTAGGAAAGTCTGGTATCAGATTGCTCAGTAAGCTAAGAGAACTCAGCGTATTTCTGACCCCGTAAAAAGCATCGGCTTCAATACTTTGAACAAAATTTCTTTCCAAATTTAATCCAGTCAGGGATTCCAGTCCATCAAATGCTTGAGGTCCAGCCGAACCAGGAAGTTCTCGCAAACTATTGTATGATAAATCGAGGAAAGCCAAAGTTTTCAATCCTCTTAGAGCTTCTGGTACCTTTTTCTGCCTTGTTCCTTTCAGGTTTAAATTCTTAAGCGTTTTATCTAATCCCCGAAATGCACCAGGGGCAATAGTCACTTCATTATCGGATAATTTTAACGTCACAAGTTTAAGTTTTGCAAAAGCATCGTCAGATACTTTCGTAATTTTGTTATTCGACAAATCGAGTACCGTTAAATTCTGCAAACCTTCTATGGCGCTTGAGGGTACCTCCGTCAATTCATTATTCCTAAGGTTCAAGTTCTTGAGAGATTTTTCTTGGCCTTTGAATGCATTAACTTCGATCGTTTTTATGTGACATCCCGATAGTTGAATGTTATTAATAGTCAGTACAGATAAGGAATTGTTCTTTAAAATTCCAACCGAACTGTCGTTCACGTACAAAAGATCTATGATAACATTTGAGGCGTAATTTTGCAGTGTTACTACTAGTTTTTCATAATCCACAACGTCACATTGCACAGATAATTCTTTAGCTAAATTATAGTCACAGATGCAGGAACCTTGGAGTTCTGCAACGCTATCCTCCCATGGACATGGGGAAGTGGCTGCTACCACGTAAAATGTCCCTGCCAGTAACAGCAATAGCTCAATCACTGCTCGATCTGTAAAAAAGAAAGAAAACAATATTTTATTAGTGATTGTAAAATTTCAAAGCACTCTTAATTCATTCTTAGGATTTATTAATAATTTTTACTTTTATTCGGAATGAATTTACATCTGAGCAATAACGTTCTTTATACCTAAACATATACTTTTCGATCGTATCTTCATACGCGAATTTGATCTTAGGATATTTGCAACTTTTCAAACATTGCTCATCTTACTTAGGTGCATTTTTACTATGTTGGATTATGTATTACTCCGGCTTTGGGGCATCAGATATGATGATATTTTAGTGGTATTTGCAACCCTTCCAGAAAAAATATAAATCATGGTGTTTGCAAGCCTAATATGTAAAATTTCAGTCTAATTTAAATGTCCAATTTTTGTTTTTTGATTCGGAAGGTTTCTTTCAGAAACGTTGCTATTCGAGAAATTTTTAACAATCAAAGACAACGATCAGTGAATTAAAAATTTTGTATTATACCTAATTCTAATTTCATTATACATGTGCGAATTAATTGTTTATACTTCTACTCAGATTTATGTAACTTGTAAGTTTTTGTTGAATCAAACAAGAACATTTTGACGACCTAGTCTTATAAGCGTACATAAAACAGGACTACCGCACATTGTCTCTTCCTCGGTTCTGGTTTCAAATTTTGCATACCACAGACGTTAGACACACCATAATTAAAAACCGCTATTTAATTAACTTGCGCAGGCTCACCTGAGCCTTGCGATAGAAGCACTTTAATCTTATACAAAAAGCTGACCCGGCACGTAAAAACTGTACAATTCACACCTTGATTAACGTTAAAAGTACAATATGCATATTATACAATTCTACGTAAATCAAGTTGATACGATTTCCGTGTATTGTTTTTTTAAGATATCATATACTTGGCTGAAAAGAAAACCTTAGACATTAACCACCTTTGATATATCCCATTACAAATGTACAGAAAAGCCAAGATAAGGAGATGTATACATACATCTTGAAAGCAATATTTTTTTCTTTAATCAAAGAGCTCCCAAGAGACACTCTATTGTCTCTGAATCTATAAAGTGGTTCTTAAAAGCATAGCAATGATTTGAAAAAAAATAAAAAAATTTGGAAATCAAATTAGAGAAACTTAAACCCAGTTTTAGCCGTTCATCTGAAATTCACCGTTGCTTATTATTCATCGTATACTTATATTATATAGTTTTAGTTCATATGGGTAAGCGTCTTACAATATCTAAGTATCTATTTCAATATGTAAATATAGAAATTTTATTTAATTATTACGGTGTTCAGTCTGCACGGGCGTTACCTCGGTATATACTCATAGCTATACGTCTCTGTGGGCTGTGAATACCTGAACGCAAGTGTAATCCGTTACGAGTCAATGCCCCTCCGTAAGAAGGTACCTCTTCACGTTACTTACTTACTTACTTACTTAGCTATAGGTATACCCAGTTGCCTATCAGTTTGCCATTCGCTCTCGTCTGTTACTGTATGTAATATTTCTACGCTTCTATACAGTTCATGGTACCCTGTATAAGTCAACTATCTGTATCGTAGCATATAGAATACGAATTTCCAATGTCGAATATTGAAAAATGATCCACGATCCCGTAATGATCCCGTTTTCATCACTCCTGATCGACGTGCTATACGTACACCAGCTTGTGTAACCTTTCGAGCTACGTTTTTTTCGCAGTTATTTTTGCCATGATTTTTTATATCTATCAATGAATAGAGTACTGATTGCAATTCTTATACTACTAGCTTTCGATTAATGTCACGGTGAACTTGGAGAGGTTTTTACCCTACAGTATGCATATCTGCTAGGATATATAATGATCCGAAGAAACGATAACGAAGGAATATATATGCGTGATTTAAATATCGAAGAAATAAATCTCTCTCATATATATTTGAATTTTGAGAAAAAAAATAAAAAATAAAAAAACAGATTCAACGTTCCTTGGCAATTGAGAAATTATTTTTATTGGTACATTGACCAAACCGTGTTTGAGTGTATGAAACCCGAATTTATAATATGGTGAATGTCAGGTGGATGTTGTACAATACGTAATAGTAGTTATATGTTATGCAGTAATATTATAGGATTTTGCAATGATAATTAAACTTTTCCGATGCTCCGTATAATTAATTGCTATTAGTTTTTTTTTTATAACCAACTATTAAATTAAAGTCTTTCAGTAGATACGGTTCGATGGATGTAAGACATGCACAATTAGTGAGAAGAGGCATAGACATATACCATAATTAAAAACAAGATTACGGTACTTGGTTATAATCACGATTTTATAACACTCGTATTTATTTTAAAGTCGTAATTTATTGGTAAGATAAATGCAAAAACGTTGTATTTGCGGAATCGATCTTTTTCTTCTTGAAGTTTTTCTAAACTTTGTAGCGATCATCTAATAGTCCATCGCAAAACCGGTATAATAATATCTCAGGATATCCAATGACCCCAAAAAACAAAAAACCACAAATTTCAAGGCATTTCGTAGAAATGTTGAATCATTTATACTCCATTCATCCAAACATCAGACATTGTTTTACCTTTCACGGATCTATACATAAAAAAAAAAAAAAAAAAAAAAAAAAAAAAAAAAAAAAAAAAAAAAAAAACGTTCAAATTTGATACGGTTAGTATAAAAAGAGTGAAAATGTTAATCTTTTGTATTTGATGATCAAAAACAGTAGAATCTTTCACTCTGGAATGATTTTGAAAGAAATTTGAATCGCTGAAGGGGATAGATACCTACGCCTTGAGATTTAATTATTTTTTCAAATTAAAGCTACGCTTTCGGTTCTGGATGTGAAATTTTCGGTACCCAATCACCTCAAACGCCGTTTCCTTATATCATACCTATATGACAGATAAAGATCTTGAAAACTGGTATGCATTATAAAAACCGTTAATATATATAAAATTGAAGAAAAATTTCCAATTAGAATATATGGAGCTAGTGAAACGTGGTTCTAGTTACGGTTGTGAATACCTAAACCACCGGTACAGGCAATTAATTTTTCTCTACCCGCTACATCGCGTCAAGGCAGTAGGACGCGGAACACTTGTTAACCGGGGCACCAGGCATCGTACACGCCTGCACTCATCCACCGTGGCACGCGTTCTGCTCCGACTTCCTCGGCCTACCTCTAGCTCTATCCACCTACCTCTTATATTCGTAACCGCGATACACATTTTCACACATATTTTCTACTACGTATATCCTACTGCAGTATATATAGTACGAATTACTATAAGTGAGAATCACTATAATCTAACTCATCTATGTGTATCCCCGCATGGCGTTTACCTACATATCGAGAGCTGATGATGCTCCGGTAACCGGCAAATTGTGGTAACGAGCGTTAGTACATTACTTCACGCAACTTTAGCTCGGTAATTAACGGAATATAATTGTTGAGCGATAATAGAGCGCGCGATCAACCCGTTTTACTTAATGGCCACTATGTATGTTGTTAAATAGAGTTTCAAAAATTTTCGCCCACATCTCATTAACGCTAATAGATCTTAGATTTCTTGATAGCAGATAGTTTGACTTTCAGAGTTTACAAAATTCATTTCTTTTGCATGTACACAGAAGAGTAATAAGAAAAGAGGCCAGGATTTTATTCAAACAACCAAATCTACGGGGTTTAATTCAGTTCAAAACAGGAAACTAAAAACGTAGTTCAATAACAGATTTTTGTTGATTTGATATTGGAACCAGGTCATTCGATTAAGGAATATTTTGGCATCGTTTGGCACTGATCCGTGAATAAATAATTTAAAAATAGTTGAACCGGAGACCTGGAGCAAGGATCGAGGACCTGTCTATCCGGTTATAGTCGTTCTTGTAGTAAACGGTGATGCGGTAGTTCGGAAATTTGAATTATGATTATAGCTAGCAGATAAATGACAAAATTAAAAATATTTTGGCATTGATTAGCGTATACAAATATC
The DNA here is from genome assembly GCA_963924015.1 of Macrophya annulata. NCBI lineage: Eukaryota > Metazoa > Arthropoda > Insecta > Hymenoptera > Tenthredinidae > Macrophya > Macrophya annulata. Next base: position 23,281,671 of record OZ001258.1, read on the forward strand.
CACGTAATATACAAGATGACGCATTTGGGACCGGCCTAATGGAATCCCTAGCCTTTCACTTTCGTTCTCTTTTTGACTCTCTCATCTGTACGAGAAGATATCGTAACAATATTAAGATTAACCTACAGAATTAACGACCTTACATCTAAGCAGAAAGAGGCGTCACGATGTAACTTCTTACTCGCGGGCATATCCGACGACATTTGCTGGTATCTACACATCGCGATATTATTTCTAAAAAAAAAAAAAGATTCCTATCTGATTTCTTCAGATAGTGATTTTCATTTAAATTCAATCGATACGTTGGATGGAAATTATGAGAAATAAAAAGCGTTAACAGTTTTCTTTGATAACCCATACATATGCGTGATGTATAAAGTAAAGAATGATTAAGTTCATTAGATAGATCGTGAAGGTGAATTACGATTGATCGATTGATATTTACACTCTAGTAATACTTTTCCGTAAAAGTGTTCCACTTTGATCTAACGATTCGCGCGATTATTTGAAATATCTATTTAATGTCTCGCTTTGCTTTCCTTTCTCTTAGTGCTGCAGGTATATATGCGCAATGCATTGCTTCTAAATGCTGACATATTTCATTCCTTCTTTCTTATCGTCAGACCAAGTATATGGTATATTATATTAAACGATCGTTAGAAAGTTATAAATATCGCGAAGGTTTTAAATTTTTTGAATTTCAGTTTCTATACAAGGGTTTCATTAGGTACAGGGAGAGATTGACACTGATATTATATACATATACTCTGTCGCGAATTGTTTTTTTTTTTTTTTTTTTCCAAATTAGCTTTGGTTCGTTTTTAAAAATTATTGACTGGTGGTCAATATAAATTAAACGTTTTGAATACCTAGAGCTAATAGGTCCAGATTTATTTTCCGATATTTGAATGTTATATAAACAAGATATTTACCTACCTATACGTAGGTATATATAACCACGTGCCAAGGCCGTTAGATACGATATTAATTAGAATAAATATCAACTAGATATTAAAATGAGGTTTTTTTACATGGAATAATGAATAAATTTTGGGTATAATTTTATGGGTCAAAATTTCCGATTACATCATTAAATAGAATGTGGGCAGGGCTTTTCAGTTTGTATAACGGATATTTATTCATTCATTTTTATATTCATGTCGGGGATATATGTATATTATAATAAAGATGCATATAAAATTTGAATGACGAATTCAACCGATGTTTCAAAACCTGTTCACTTAAAGATCAAACCTCCGGTATAACAATCGCGGTAAGGTATTTGTCCTTGGTTTCAACAAGTAATATATATGCTTCTTCGCAACTTTCTCGTACTTACAACAAATCGAAATTTTTCTCTGAACACTGAAATTTCTTTGAATAAAAAAAATTAATCGAGGTCAATTATGGCAACCTTGCGAAAAAAAAACGAAAATTTATTCAATTTATCTGTAAAGATGAAATATTGAATATTTCTCAAATTTTGGGCAATCAAAAATAGTATCAAAAAAAATAAAAATAATTAAAGTAAAAAACAATTCCGATCTCTCATTTGTCCTTATTACAATAAAAAAAAAAAAAAACTGTACCATACAAGTTTAAAGAAGATGTAACAAGAAGTCGTAAAAAATTATGAGTGTGTTAAGAAAATGAAGAAAAAAACCAAAAAAAATTCAGGACTCACTCGGTCGGTCATCATAAATTCAAACCTGATTCGGAGGTCACGAAAGGCATCAGTATGCATATACCTATATAGTATATACTATTTTTTGTTTTGTCTGTGGGCGGTTGTCGAAAGTCAAAACTCTGATCGTTTCTGCAAGTCCGCGACCTTCCGTTTTCATATTATTTTATTAAAATAATATCTACCTATATGCGTAAACGAGATAATAAATAAAATACCTCATATAACGGTCACCGCAGATACTGAAATTGATTTGAAATCTCATCTTTATAAAATCGTTACCTGCATCACACTGTCATACAGTAAAGAAATAAATTCAACAGGTTTATATTCCTTAAAAAACTTAATCCAAACAATCCCCCCGAGAAAAAAACAAAAAAAGAAAAAGAAACATTTTTCACAAAAGTTTTAAACTTCTACCGATTGTATAAGGTAACATTTTGCAATATAATTGCCACGGGCGGTAATGTCACGGTGTTTCTACATTCTTTCTTTCCTTCTTTCTATTTTTTTTTTCTTTCTAAACTTGTCTTTTTCCCTTGTGCTATAGAACAGACTGTTCCAGGTGAAACGTTAAGAGGTGGTGACTAAAGGTAGAGAAACAAACTACCCATATGAATATGAAAGGAACGTTGTTTATCTCCTTCCTTCTCTTCCTCTCTCTCTCTCTCTCTCTCTCTCTCTATCCCTTTTTCTAGGCATATGGTTTCACGTATACAGTAGAACTTTTGCCTGTGTACATACATGAGGCGTTTACACGGTGCCCATTGCGTAGACACGGCATGCAGCGAATGCCGTGTTTCTGTTTCTAGGTTTCGTAAGGTGGACTATAACGAAACGTTTGACTGCATAGACCATAGTAGCCACATGAGTTTATATACCATACCTACAGTCAACGTATATACCTACATCTTATATCTCACCGTTCACGTATTTAACTATACCTAATAGTAAAAGCGGTTACGAAACTATCTTAAGTAGGGTGGGAATTTGTATATAATTAATGCGCCTAACTCCGCTCTATTTTTCCTTGTTATTTTATTTTTATTTATTTTTTTTTTGTATAATTGTCAAATGAAATTGTTTTCTTGCCGCGTGTGGCAGGAAATGCAGGTGCGTGTTTCCATAGGGGATTCATTGTCTTTAGAGACACGAGTTATACAACACGAAGATTAAGGAAAAGATTATGTATGTACCTAGATATGTAGTACGTACATAGATATTTCAAGTAGCGTAACGTTTTGCTTGAAAAATATTCGCTAAATAACTTATAGTGCTAAATATAGGGACCTAGACGATAATCAAGTCGACGAATCTATCGGTCGGAGCAATTACCGCGGTGCAACCTTCGCCGGAAGTTAGGAAGTCAGTTCCGGAAATGAATAACCCAGCCCCTATTCGCTACAGACTTAATTTACCTCCGTCTCCAAGGAGATCTTCAGATTCAGGATTCGGGATTTAGGAATTTAGGTTAATCGTTAACTAGCTGACCGATAATTTCAAACTAGGTTCTTCCTAATGTATATAGCTAATGAAATTCCGTGATTTCTTATCCCGATAAATATATAAATCGACGTAATGATTTATCACCCTATATATGATTTCTGTTCATTAATTACAACGATAATAATCTATGATATATATATTTATTACGTTTATTTAAAATTTAAAATTTATTCTGTTGCAATTTTTAGCCCCGGGATGTTGTTAAGCTATTAAATCGTTCACAATGTTCTCGGTTATTGTCAGCCATTTGTAACGGGGGCTATTAGCACATATTTCTACATGAACTCGAGACTTTCGATAAGTCGTGCTTTGCAAGGGTGAAATTTGACGAGTATAAGCCGATAACTGGGACGGTCGCGGTTCGAGAGCGCGGGCATTCTTGCAAAACCGGTGATTCGAGTGAAACACTACGTTCACATACTGTATAATGTATATATGTAACTACTGCATGTTACAGTTGCAGCTGCAGTTGCCGTTGCCCTTTTATAAATGTATTTTTTTTATTTTTCTTAAGCTTTGGCGTTAGTGCATGGCGCACTTCTATAGCGATTGCAATAGAGCGTGACGAGATACTCGAAATGATTATGAAAAAATTTGTAGGAATTCTGTAAACCGGATGTATACTAATAAATAATTTCGGAGTTGGATCAACCAGTCGGACGTATCTATACTAGTTTAAAGAATTTTTCATTCAAATGAAGATAGTTACGGAGAAACCGAAAGGTCGAAGAGGTGTGTGTATAGGTACATACATACATATATTATACATGTATAAGAGATACGATTTATCTGTATAGGATTATTTTATATAACTCTTTACGATTATAACGATTTCCTCTTCGTTCTTTACGATAATAATATGTAATGGATAATATGTATATGAAATGAAAGTTTCTGCAACGCCTATATTCTCACACCGGAATTATTATATGATACAAATTAGAATACATCGTTGTTGTAACGTTTAAAAAAAAATAATAAAAAATAAAAAGTAAAACACGCCTTATGTATGTATGTACAAATTTATACAATCAATCACGTAACTCATATTATACCTATCATGGTATTTTTAAGTAGAAAAAAAAAAATATCCGGACCGTAGACTTTGCTCGCCTGGTTTTTTAACAGTAGTAAACGCCCGATTGATCAGACCTGAAAATTTTTGTGGTCTATTCACGTATCATCTGTATTTTGGCTGTTTTCAAATCAAGGTAGAGACTGTTTTTTATTCCTAAAACGTGACCGTGACATTTGGAATAAAATGTGTCATTGCTACGTAATAGAACGAAACGTCTTCACTATACAAGAACCATTTGAATTAGATACTAGATAGATATACGTACAGTTTTTGGATACGTTATAGGTATATGTACTCAAGTGAATTCTTTCTCCCTTCTCATAATAAAGAATTACTAATTCTATCGGAGTTTTATTTTAACGGTATATAGCTGTATCAACGTTCTTAACCATTTGGTATATGGCATTATATACAGTCCCGTACGATTCTCGTTCGCTATATCATTTATAAAAAAAAAAAAAAATAATAAAAATATTATCATTACACACCGTGTCTTGAGCGGTAACATCCTATACCGAGCATAAAAATTATATTGAAATAACAGTTTCTTACAAATACAACATCCGCAATCATATCACATCTTTTCTACATGACTGTATATCACATACGTAGAATTACAACCGCAAATACGAACTATATATACGCATCATAAATAATTTCTTTGAAACGCACGTTTACGAATGTATAACTAAATTTTTAGATTATATTACAATATCCGTAATCGATTTAGCTATCAAATTTTGAGTTTAGAAATATTTTTAGGACCATCGCGTGTATGCGTGAAAAATTTCAAAAATGTATACTTACTCATTGTCACAGTAGAAGTATCAGTGTTAATTAACTTCTGTGTTTCATCGTGTGTTTTTTTTTTGCTATCGTTATATCGGATGTATCTACTAATCGTTTATACAAGCTTCCGTTGTATAGAATAAATTTTTTTAAATTCCGAAGGTACGATCATAAACGATGCGGAGTAGAATTTCCATCGGCACTAACATACATGTGTATAGATTTATATACTAAGTGTAACAAAAAGATGAAGAAAAATTAATTGATTTACAAAAATTGTATAAACTGCATCCCTTTACCCACTTTTATATCTTTCTTTTAAAATCAGGTATTTATTTATTTTTATTTATTTAGCTTTCGGAATTTATCCCGCATTAATAGTCCGGACAAAAGGCGAAGACACTCATTGCGATTTATATATATATATATTATTGACGAAAATAGCGATATGATAGGTGACCGTACGTGTACCGTTACTTTGTTCGCGGCGTCGGCATAGCGTCGTTTTAGTTTTACGTTCGACGCACGACTGCAAGAACCTGCCCAGAGTGGTTGCCGTTTGAACGCTGTGCTCAGATACGATTTACCAAAGGCCTAAGACTCGCGGTAGGGCAAATACTACCTAGGCATAACCAGAGGCAAAGGCAGAGGCAGAGCTTAAACTCGAAGACAGGTTCCCCTAGCTTGTCGATCGTTTTCTACTCGCAGTATGTATGTACCTTCGTTCAGAGGCGGACGGATGGACCATGGGCAGGAAAGATTCAGCCTCCAGCTAAGCGCGGGGTCATCGCCCACCTGTTGAATTCTCTAGGAGTATAGAGGACGACCACGTTTATACATAGCTTAAAGATTATCTTAGATTATTCACCAGCTACGGCTACGGAATATAAGCTTCGTTCATATAAGAGCATTTCCACGTTAAAACCTGAAGGCCAAAATAATCAATGGTCAGGATCTTCTCATCGATTTTTTTTCGAAAACTGTGACTCAAAATAAACGTTTTCAGAGCAATTATTGACCCAAAAAAAAAAAACAAAAAAAATTATAATTGAGGGGGTTCTGATTTTTTGAAATTTTTGACTTGTTCATTGATGAGTGAACATTTTCTCACATTATCATCAATAGCTCAGCCACTTTTAGAGCTATCAAATTCACGTTTTGCACGTTGAACAAACATGAAAAAACCTTTAAAATGAGATGTCTTAGACTCTGATCCCTGCTGGTTATAAGAAGAAAAAGAAGTGACTGTTTTTTGCATCCAAATGTTCCTCATGACTAGATGAAATTTTGAAAAATTCAGGTTTACGAGTTATTAATTATTTAAAAATGAACACACTCTTTAAAACCGGTAAAACTGCAGCAAATTGAGTCTAAAACATCTCATTTTCAAGGTTTTTTTCATGTTCTTTTAACGTGCAAAACATGAATTCGATAGCTCTAATAGCGGCTGAGCTATTGATGATAATGTAAAAAAAGTTGTCACTCATCATTGAAAATGTAAAAATTTTCTAAAAATCATAACACCTTTAATTATTTTTTATTTTTTTGCGACGATATTGCTCTGAAAATGTGGGTTTTTTTTTTTTTTTTTTTTTGAGTCATAGTTTTTGGGGAAAAATCGATGAAAAGATCCTAAGCATCGATTTTTTTTTTTTTTTTTGGGGCTTCCGTTTTGACGTGGAAGTGTTCATAATGGACTGTTTAGTCATCTTCGAAGTGAAACTTAAAATGGAATCAAAAAACGAAAAAAGAAACCCAGTTCTTAGTCTTTTATACAGACATCCAAAAATCCTTGAATTCAAGTTTCATGTCTCGTATAGATGTTAAGGTCGCGAGGAGGCATCGCATTGCTAACGTTACAAGCCCCGTGACGCCTGCATGCACTTTTATTTGGTAGGGAAAGTCGCCTATATACAGTAGATTTTCATTTGAAATTTTAAATTCGAGTGTTGTGTAACGGTGATAAGATCACTGCACTTAGCGTCGATTTTTCCCCCTCTTCCTTGTATACTTATTTCGATTCGTTGAGCGGAGAATTGAGTAACTTGAAAGTTTCTTAATAAGTCTTTTAGGTGTACATAGGTATACGTATAAAGAGTAGCGCTTTATGTTTCATTTAATTGCTTAGGCAATTTCATTTTATCTCATGTTTTTATTACTTTATTATTATGTGAGAGATAGAATAAAGGGGAAAAAAAAATAGGTTTCTTCTTACAATTATATTATTGTATCTATTACAGAATCGGATCTGGATTCCCCGACTCCGTCCGAACTTGCTTGCTGCATCAAAAGCTCCAGGTATAAATCATCTGTTAGATTTTAAACGCAGTAATAATACCAGGCCTCACAGTCATCGACCTTTTCTCTTTAAAGCACATTAACTTCTTTAGTTTCTTTACAAAAACATTGAAGCTAACGATGTCTGTTTTCTGTGATAAAGTATAATCTTTGGGAATTTTTTTCGAAACATCATTTAGGGGATTTCAAAAATACTATAAACAAGAACGGTTAAAGGATTCCAAATACTAATCACACCTAGTTTTAGAATCTCCAGAATCTATAAAATACTTTCCAAAAAAAAATTATACAACAGGCCCTACTCTCCCTTATTTACATTTTCTCCTAAAAGTATATATCCAGATATTTTCGGCGGTTTTTTACGATTTTTTAGTCATTTAGTTACGTCTTCTGTCCTGCAGTAATCGTATGTCGAAACTTTCCTGCGATTACTCAAGAAGTCTAAAAATTTTAAACGTTTTCAAAATCAACATTTTTTTTCTAGTCATCATATAATTAAAGAAAATGAAACCTTTCCCATTCGAGAATTTGATATATTTTTAAGGCAGAACAAAAATTAAATAACTAAGACAAATCCCATATCTCTATACTATATAATTTGTTCTTTTTCGGTCACCTAACAATTTCCTATTTCTCTTTTCTCTACTGTGAGGCCTGTGATACTCTACGTTAAACCCAAATATAATTTATTTGTTTTCTTATAGATGCTGAACTGTTGCATTGAGCGAAAAAAGGCCACCGAAGAATCTGTTTATAAGCCTCAAAGCATGGATATCGATGATCCAGACTCTGGTATCATGTCATTGAATTAAATTCTGCTAACACTTACATATATATACATATATGAATTAATCCTGAAATAGCAAAGAAAAATTACGTTCTCTATTTTTCATGCTTCTCCAATGTTTAAATTTCAGATTCAGATGAAGAATTTTTTGAATGTACAAATGAAGAACCAACAGACAATGATGATTCGTTGGTAAAGACACAGCGTAAAGTAAAACACTCGTTATGGAACCGACCAACTGGTCGTCTAGCAAAACACCCTTCTCTAAAGCTTATCAAGGCAGGAGGATCTCTGTACCTTCCTGTAACACAAGAACCAGTTCCTAAAACTGAGGATCAATTAGAAGAGGATGCAGAAGTCATGATGCAACTTGGAACAGATAAACGAGCTTCTGAAATGAGAGCAAGACTCATGAGTGCTTCTCTCCTCTCCGATATGGAATCTTTTAAGGTATTGGTACACAGTATTTGAAATACATTAGCTTCTCATAAACAGATTTATCATCACATATATCTTTACGGAAATTTATTTCAATCAAAACTAATACTGTAACATTATACGCGTGTAATTTTAGGCAGCAAATCCAGGTGCCGTACTAGAAGACTTTATTCGATGGTATTCGCCGCGAGATTGGATTGAAGAAGAAGGTCTTGATGAATGGGGACAAAAAAATGGTATTTACTATAATGTAGCCTTGAATACCTTGAGAAATGACATAGATTATCAATACAGACTATTAATATTTTGTCAACATGTGTTATTTCGTTGTAAATTAACACAAGGCTTGCTAGATTTAATTGTTTCTTGGTTCCCAATTCGGTTATTTTTTATTAACTGAGATGGAATGATTCAAATCAAAGTTGATTTGAGACTTTTGACTAACTGATATTGGAGTAAAATGAGGAATGATTTTAGGTCATCTATCGCCGCGAATGATGATACCAAACAACCCTTGGTCGAATGCTTGGACTTCGGCGCAACCAGTACCTGCTCATCGTCAAAAACGTTTATTTGATGATACTCGTGAAGCGGAAAAAGCAATACATTATTTAACTTCTCAACGTCTTGGACAGATTGCCCAATTGTTACTTCCAGTACTTATACACGCAGGCCTTAGCACACTAAACTCTCAGAAACAAGAAGCATTGACCAATCTTCCAGACGTTGTACAGAGCATTTTGAATAAATTGCAAAATGCTACAAAACCGATTCATCAAAAATTAAAATCGTACGAGGTTCGTCTTCATCTGCTATCATTCTTAATACGTTGATGAAAAAGATCTGAAATTATCTTAACAACAACACATAACTTATTATATAAAGTTTTCAAAGAATGTCTTTGTTTGTTTTTTTTCTTAGGAAATTGCACACGATATTGAAGGCATCGAAGCTTTAGTTGCACAAGCTAACTCACTTCAACACAAGCTGGGTGGTAAAAATCATTCTAAAGAATTTACCTCATTTTTAGTACAATTAATGCGTGGAAAAGAAGTTCCTGTTCCAGATGGTTCTAGAGGATACGTTGGATCTCGAATAACATCAATGTTTTATGAGGCGCAAAAAGTACGTATCAGTATTGACCATCAAAGAATCAATTGGCGTAATGGCAATTTGTTATGAAAATTCTGCTTATAATAACTAACAAACAAATTTATAAGCTTTTTTATTTTGTTACAGACAGCACATATGATGACATCTGCAAATAGTAATCCTGATACAGACACACCTAGAGATTGGGGAAGTGGAACATTTCCAGCACCATCTTCTAAAGAATTTATATTAAGAGCAATCGCCCCTCGCCCTTCTCCAACATCAACACCTCATCCACAAAGATTGTACGCATCTTTAAAAAGAGATCACTTTCGATTGGCTGGATTATTTTCAGAAGATACAATATTTTTGTAAGGTAATTGATATAGATTTAACAATTTACTCCGAGAATTTGCATTATTCGATGATATCATGATTGAGAGATAAATGCCTACTCTGATATTGAAAATGATTACAATATTTGAAGTTGACATGTCGAAGTTATCATTCGGATTATAAGTTAACATGAAGAAGGTCTTATCAATCGAGCCGAGTCATGAAGTGTGACGTACTGCTCTCATCAGAGGCTTGGCTAATTAATGCCATGTTGCAAAAACCCGATGTTTGTGGTAGATCAAGGCTGCTTAAGAGGGTCAGTCAACTACTGTCCTCCCAAGATCAGTCATCAGTTTCTCTTTAATCTTGGGAGGACGGTAGTTGACTGATCCTCTTAAGCAGCCATGACCTACCACAAACATCGGGTTTTTACATCACGGCATTAATTAGTCAATCCTCTGATGAGAGCAGTAGTATCATTGCTGAAACGTCAGGTATTTTCACACTTATTGACTCGGCTCGATTATTAAGACCTTCTTCATGTTAATATTTAAAGTTATCTTACTTGATGAAGGTAATAACTGATTGTGATAGGTTTTTGATAAAGGAAGAATTATTTCTATTAATCATTGCCTATCAATCTGTTGTAAATTATATTCCATAAATTTAGATACTCACATTTGTTTCGTGGTATTTGAATAAAACTATTGTTAATTAGGATAATCAATTAATTTATTATGAACAAGAAAAAAAAAACAAACAAATAATATATCAATGTTAACTAAATATAAAATGTTTTTTAAATACACGAATAGACGAATCAACTGTGATACTCGTTATTGTTTCTTCAGGTCATTGGCTCTAATAAAAACATATTCTTTTCAAGCTTAGGCTTTGAGAAGAGAAAGTTATGTACAATATCGTCAAATTCATCAATAGCGAGTTGAGCATGAAGACGCAATACCGGATCTTTATCATTGTTACGTAGGCTCAATAGAGCTCGATACAAAGGAACTAAATCACTTCCAAGACTAATTAGAGCAGATTTTCCTAGACCTTGAAGCATTAAGGTAGCAACCAAGACTCCAGCTCTACGGCATTCAGGCGTTTTGTCGGTTTTTATTATACTTCCGATGCAGAAAATCACCTGTGAGAACAAGAGAAATAATACCATTTAGAGACAGGCAAATATTCATTCGATTATTGAATCCCACTAAAAAAAATATATACTTTTCAATATATTCGGCACTCTTTCATTAAATATCAATTCTTTGAAAAGTTTCAATGCATGAAAGTATTGCAAAAGCATAAATTATTCAACTAATAATACTCACCTCTGTGATTATATTCCCTAAACGATATCCCAGCACTTTACAAAGCTCTCCAAGGCAGGATAGACTAGAGGCTCTTACCAAAGGATCAACATCTCTTGTTCCGCAGAGAAATCCATTAATTAACACATTTTTATAAACTGGTGCTAGTTCACCTAGGATTGAAAAAATCAATCGAGTTATTTTAGGTAAGTAATAGAGGAAATACTTATTCTGAAATTAAATTATAACAATATTTTAATCCACGTACCCAGGGATCTCGTCACTTTCACTAAGATCTCTCCAATTTTTGCCCTAGTGTCAGGAGATATAGTACTATCCTTACTATTTGATGTCACATCAATAAATTCGTTTACCAACAGCTCTATAACTCTTTGAGGATACGAAGTAGCCAGCACAGCAATTCCATTAATAGCACTCAAGTAAATGAATGAGTCTTCATGTTTCAAGTTTTCCTGCCATTGGGGTAGTCATAGAAAATTATTCAAGGTAGGTAAGAATGTGAATATAGTAAATTTATCGATAAATCGATTGACTTACTTGGAAAAGACACAAGATTATCTCTTTTTTGGCAACCGCATCGGGATCTGAAGATTCAATTAATTTTGTAAGAGTCATTAAGCCATGTGCTCGAATTGGTAGTAGTGGATCAGCAAGATCTTTAAGAGCTTTATCAAACTCTGTATTTCCTTGATCTTTTTGTGAAAGATCTTGGTAACGTGGTCGAGCGGAAGCACCTTGTGTTTTGATAAGGGTTTCCACTTCTTTGGCCAATGATGAGATTTCTGATTGTTTATTAAAGCTTTGCAATTCATTTAAGGAAATGATCAATTCGTTAAATGGCTTCCACTCTATTGTAGTTTTTCGTCTGTTCGTTAAAATAACTTTTATCAACATTAGACTGATGTATAAAATGTCGAATTCCGTATCGATATCGTCTCTATTTTTCTTATTGGTTTGCGATTTTTCTTTAATTAACGATTTTATGAACGATAAAATGTGTTCAGGATCGTTAACATGTGCTTCTTGAATTGCTGATGTTTCAGCAAGAATCGACAACAGCTTTGTGTACACTAATTTAATTTCTATGTTATGCATATCGCGGATATTTTCATCATTATCCGATAATAGAATGTTTGCATTTCTTTTAATACAGTTTTTATCGTAATTTGATAATGATTTCAATAAATAGCAAAACAAATTATAAGACAGTTTTTGATCGGTTTGCACTAAGTTTAATAAACAATCTCCAAATTCCTCGCAATTGAGATTTTCCTGTTCATTTATTATTTCAAATTCTCCCGTAGGACCAAATCGAAAATTCAAATTATTCCCAAAGTTATGTACATTGCTTGAGATCTTTTGATCAAGATACTCCAAGAACATATCTGTTTGTATAGATTTTTCATTTAAAAGTAAAAGTAAGAGCTGTTTGATACTATTTCGATGAACATAAACAGTGCGATATGCTTTGTTGTATAAACGAAATAGAGGAACAGCTACGACAGATAAAAGTTCAATTGGTAAACATTTGAATTTAGCTCCACTAGTTATGAAGCATTTTGAAAGAAGCTCTATACACTTCGAAATTTCAGTCTCAGTTTTCAGTACTTTTATTGGTTCAGTTTCTTCAGGTGTAATTAGCAGCGGCGCGGCGATACTATTGAGAATTTTTTCCCTAAAAATAATCTCGTTTTTCTCATACAGTGCATTTATGCACCAATTTGCTACTATTAATGAATCCTTTACATTAGAATCCAGAAGTTCCAACAACTGAAAAAAGGAGTAAATTATGTATTATTTTCTAATTCATTGTTTGGGAGAGAAAACAACAGACTATTTCACATTCTATAAATGAATTAGTGTTGAATTTCAGACGTTGATTAATAAGACAAACCTGAGAACAAATGGAACTGTAATAAGCCTCTGTATCAGAGCTCTGTGGAGCAGCAATCAATTTAGAAATAACGTCTAGTTTTGACCAATGAACACCTAAATCTAGACCGCCATCACATATGGATATAACTAAAGCTGCGATACCCTTCGGTTTCATGATCCTGCTTATTAAAATTCTTCGAGTTTCTCTACGTAGCCAATTTGGAGCACCTTGAACTCCAAGTATGATCATCAATTCCTTGATAACAGTAGATGGCGGAGATATATCAATTAGGGAAAGTAGTCTTACTTTAAATTGTTCTTGTTCTTGTTTTAATCTTATATAAAAATCTATCGACATATTAAATTTCACTTTCTCAGATGTGTTTGCCAACGATTTTGCAGCTTCTTTAACAGGTTTCATTAACGGTGCAGACGATAGTTGTAACAGACCCGCCAGCAATGGACCAAGTTGCGGTAACACTGCAGGGCGCATTGTAATATTCTCAAAACAGTCTGAGACAGTTTGCACAACAGCAGATAAGCGATCGTATTTCTGAAATGAAATAAACCAATTGAATAAACTGTAAATTATATACATTCCCATCAAAGTGCTTAACAAAACTCTACAGTTATTTTAAATCTCAATCTTCAAATAGTTAGTCTTCAAAGTTCGTAGATCTTTAAAATTTGTTTTTTGAGATTTATAGCGATTCTTTTCATATAATCTTATAATTTTTTGCAATGAGTTATACTAGATTCTTGTTTCATGTGTGTGATTTAGTTTTTTTTGCTTGAATCCAGATTTTAACTGCTTCAATTCCAGGTATAAAAAATCAAAGTTTCACACCTGGAGATCTGTTAGCTCTTCATTAGGCAATTTAGCTGCTCTGGGGCACAAGTGTTGTATGCCAATACCAACCCCTGGTAGAAGACAAGGTATCATCATAGATATTGCAATTTCAATTCCAGCTTTTACACAACTGGTTTGATTTACGCTAAGGAATGTGTCGCTATCGGGAGGTATAGACTTTCGTATACCATTCAAAAAATGTGAAATAGCTTTCAGAAATGCTCCCCTGTTGTGTAAACAGATAAATAAATGATGCGGTTAATTTAGGTGATAAAATTTACTGGATGATGAATTAATCTAGTTAAAGATATTCTCAAAATACTTTCATTCCGATTTATTCATACCTCAAATTGTTTTCATTCTTAGATGTCTGTTTGATTTCTTCTTCAACTTCATTCGGTAGAAGGTGATATACTTTTTGTAGAATTTGATCCAGCATAGCGTCGAAATCGACGGCATTTTCTATAAATTGTGTTATTGAAATTAATCAATGATTAATCTTCTGTTATTCGAGGTACTATTGATCAATAGCGTTTAGAGGTTATCGAATACCGCATATCAAGCAAGACGTCTCAAACAATACTTCACACAGTATTCGTAAGACACAGCAACGATTAGGTTCGAGTTTACCGAACAGTTTATATTCATATTTATTTCATACTCACTTGCTTCTTCATTTGATGTTAAAATCGAAAGACCTTTGTGACAGTCCATTGATTGTCTGTCAAAATTTAATCTCACGTGTGTAAAGCTGCGGATTGTTCACAATGCGAACTGCAGAGGATAAAGATGTGTGCGGTCTAGCCGACTGCACGTTCTACATCTTATCACCAGTGCTTGTATCATCGGAGAATACTTATCGACATGATATATTGCAGATAGGATTCGTATTCAACGTAAGTACAGAATACTTAGTTTGGATTTTGAATGATAGATAATGCGCGTTGGGATTGATAAATTTGGTGGAAATATGAATACGAATTTAAACATTCGATTAGTATTGGATATTAATGCTATTCTCAAAATGATGCCATTAGTATTACGAAATTAATAATCGGTTGCAAATTATATGCGAAATCTCTCCGCAATGTAGAAACTGTTTAGGGAAGTTTTAACAGATTCTTGAAATTCAAACTATATACTTACTAAACTATCACCTGCAACCGTATAAATTATAAACGTGTTTTATGTGTATACTGCTACTGTATTTTATTGTGGTTTTTGGCGCAGAGTCTTGTAAAGATTGGATATGTTATCTATGCTTTAAATATAAAAATTTTTGAAGGTAACGATCGCAAGTATAGATTAAGTTTTATATTTTGTTAAAACACAATCATTTTATAAGAAAGAATTGAGGTATTAATCATAATTATCGGAGGAGAGTTGGAACCAAAATTCTAATGCAGTATTTATCCAGTTATTTAAAATTTGGAATCTTTATTTCGATTTTTTATCAACAGCTTTCAAGTTATAGTCATTTCGATTGTGAGAATTGTACAATAATTAATCGGCTCTGCGATATACTTTCATATTTTCTTCGGATAATTTAGAGTAGCATACCTATAACTAGTCAACGGTTAAAGAAGAACGGACCATCGTCCGCGAATGACATTGACAAGCATTGTCGGAGTACCGACCTGAACTACCTTCGATCTTTTTACAATGACGATATACCTATATCTTTCGCCCTTGAGATCTGGGTGCTCAAATGCAGTTTATCACTGTATTCTTTGGAGTACCATATAGATTGAATATAATGTACACCACTCAGTTTTGCAATAACATTACTTAGTCGACATTTTTCCTTGAAAATATCTCCGAGACTGAAAAATCAAATTCGAAATTCAAAAATTTTTTCTAAATCCGTCTAACTTACTCTGAAATGTTCTAATCAATAACTTTGCAACAGTTTTTCGGAAAAAAGAAATGATCGACAGCAAATTTAGAAAATATAACTATGCTCTTCAAAGTTTTTCGGATTACTCATTTCGGTTTTTACTTGCATTACAATCGGAGAGTTTTTCATAAAAATCGATATATTTCATCACAGTTTCCCGATTTATTGTGATCAATTGATTCTAAAAAGTCCGAATTTGCTAATTTTTTGATTACCTTATCAGAAAATTTTGGAGTTAATTTCAGTTTTTTTTTTCTTCAAGTATACCTATAATACTGTAAAGAAATGTTCATCACTTTCATTAATTTTGAACGGCTAAGATCAGAAAGAGTAAAAATCTGTCGATATAATCTAAAGCATATGCCGTGTATAGTCGAGTCGTTCAATAGCTACGGTATATTAGATATGTGTGCCAAAAGCTAACAGCGTAATAAAACTATGCTTTATCTCGTACCCTTATTATTTTCTATATATGTTATAATCTGGATATAGTGACCTTCGATCATAATACTACGACAATGGTGCAGGTTCAGTTGTACATATAGTAGCACAGATTCTGTGCGTTGTGGATGAATGCAGGTATAAAGAGAATATCGTATGACGGCCTTGTCGCGAGGACGAAACCCCTTTCGCGGGACACCCTGTATATCGGCAGCAAGATTTTTTTAGCTCACCTAAAGAATTTGCCACTCGTCCAGCCAGCTGCAGCAACTCGGCGAACCTCGGCTACCATACGAGTGGCCAATATACAATATTTAAACGCGCCTTTGATTGTGCTGCAGTATAATACTGAGAAATTCTGAATCAAAGGGTATGATTATTTGTTAAATTTTATGCATCGATATAATGAGTCTTTGAAACTCTGACTAAATTGCTATTCACATGCATGATCGGCATTTCGTTGTTTATCTGTGTATTACGACTCTTTGTACAAAATAATACCGTCGAATGATCAAATCGAATTTTAAAGACCTCTGCAGCCGCAACGGCGAGCAATGTCTTGGCTAGGCGGTCTCGGGATGCAGGCAGACAGATAACTTGGCTGAACTGGCTACCCCCATGAAACCGGTTTCCCCTTGATTCTCTATTTTTCTGATGGACCAAAGCTGCCAGGCAACTGGGCTGGCCAGTGCCACTAGTACGTACGAGAGTTGGCTGGTTGGCTTTAAGACACCATACCTTTTATGATTAATAGTCGGCGATTCTTCGTGCCATGCTACTACCGCTGCAGGCTTCAAGAGTGGATGGGGATCCGCAGCCATAGATGGAACCCCGAGAAAACCATGGTCGAGTTCTTGGCCGGTTCCACCTTGAGCCCCTGCTCTACCCTCCCTCCATCGAAGGAGAGTTCTTTGATTCACCTGTTGCCTCTTACCCGTTTGCCTCTTGCCTCTTGCCTGTTGCTTTCTGCCTTCTGACGCGCTGCGTTCATTCCTTTACCCCGCCACATTTACTCACCGTACGCAAACTGCTACTTTAGCAATACCACCATCAAACAACCCTCTGTATATACCTACCTGTTCCCCATGTACACCTATACCTGCTTACTTACTTACCTACCTACCTACCTACCTACCTACCTACCTACCTGACTGCAGTCTACCTGACCGAAGTTACATCTACTGCAGTTTCTCGATCAAGCCTCACCTCATCTGAGGTAAGAATCGAAAGGGAAAACTCGTCCTTTCAATCAACTGGCCGCGCGGGTAGATACATGCAACCTTCGCGAGACGCGGGATCGTGCGAGTGAACACGGGCAGTGCAGCGGTCTGGCAGTGTAAAGAGCATTCCGGTTGTGGGATCGATCCCTACAAAGTCTGCACACTGCACAAGCGAAAGGGCTTTTCATCGTGAGTTTCGTCAAGATCAAACGACAAGAATTATCACACGGTGCGGCGACGCGGGAAGTCACGCTATCGTTTCTCTGCGCGGTGATGCAGGAGGTAAATTTCGAGCTCGGTTAGCTCGGACTACAGGTGTTGGTGAGTTTTTACTCTTTTTATTACATTCGTTATATGTATCACCGGAGTATATGTACACGGACTTTTATCAATCTTGCGAATTCAATTTTATCATACTTGCGTATGATATCGCATCGATATTTCCATCGTTATTAATTCCATCTTCCATCAATTCCGATTCAAATTTTTTATACGATTCAATGAAGTTCATAAAGCCCTATCAAATTGTTTTACTAAATTAATTTTTCAATCGCGACAAAATTGATTCAACATTTCTTCATGGGATTGCGAACGGATATAACGTGACGTGCGATATACATACTCGTAGCTACAATGAAAGTCATATAGTTATAGAATACTTATAAATATTTATAAAACGAAACGTAATCTCACATGTCTGAAAATTTTCTCAAGGTTTATCGTGCCTTATACGTAAAACGAAAAAAATTTTAAAAAAATGTATATATTACGATTCTGAGAGTGAATGTAATTGCACATAGCATTTATTTTATTGCTTTCAAGTATCTACCTATATAGGGCAGATAATTATTTTACATTGAGTTTGAATTATTCGACGATTATTAATCGTCCAGATATTTTCTTATCGTATAATCGTATTTCGAATTGCATTATCAGTTGGAGAATAAAGATTAAAAATTTGATCAGACGCGTTCTTGGCACTAAAAAGCGTCTGGTCCTGGATGGCCCTGTTTCACATCGGCGATGTGTGTGTGTGCGTGTGTGAAGTCTACTTAAACTTTGCTAGACGGTTATCCCCGCGGTCGCAGACGCAGAACTTCGGTCAAGGTCGCACATTGTTTCACGTTTTAATGCTTTCTACCCGGCGCGGCGTTTCGTATGTATCCAGACGCTTTTGCGACCTCCTTCTTATACTATAGCCCGACAAACCAAACTGATATTCGAAGGAATACAGTTTAATTTTTATTCAAATATTATACCTTATGTTTATTTAGATTTCAAGAATTATATATTAACCGCGATATCTAAGGCTATGTAATTCTTGTTTTTCTAATTAACATCAATTTTCGGACAGTTCATTTCAAAATCTCGTTGTCACACATCGGTATACCTAGAATGTGTTTCGAAACAAAAAGAATCTTGGTTGTTATCAAAAATTAGTTAAAATATATCGTATCTTGGATTTCAATTCTAGTTCAGATTACAAGTCAGAATTAACTTCATTGTTTTAAATTTAACAAAAAGATACAAAAAAAAACAAACTTTAAAATCAAGATTTAGTAACCTAATTTTTTATTTTTGAATTTATCATTGAATATTTAACGCAATTTACGAATTCGTATTCTTTAACGGATATAAATTAGTGTCATTAAAGAATATGGCAAATAAAAAATGTAATTTTATTTTTTTTTTATATATATATATATATTTTTTTTTTTTTTAATTTCTGCACTTTCAGAATCGCTGAGTTTGGACATCTCGTACCTAACACTCTTGAAAAATCGGGATGGATCCCTAAAAATGTTTCTCCAGGATCATCACAGAACTTTAGAAATTTCATTCGAAGAAGTATAAGGTCAATGTCGGAGCGGCATGTGTACGGGTGTTAACGAAGCGACAGGTGCGAATAACGCACGTTAGTAAGTATTTTTCTGGCATTGATGAAAGATTAGCGCTTAATTGAAACGGGGAGAATTTTTCTAGCATACAAACCGTGTGGCGTTGTGTCTTCTAGGTTTAAACACGAGCGAACTGACTTTTTGAATAATCATGTAGGTTAAAATAATTTTATAACTACGGTATTAATGCTCAAAGTATATAATGCAGGTATAAATTATAAATTATATAATAAAGTTGTTGCAAGTCTTATCATTATTTGTTTAAGTCATGTAAAGGTAGGTAGTAGGTATAACGTAAAAGTAGGTATATACATAAATTTTATAATTAATCGATAATTTTCAATCACAAACAAAAGTTTTTTTATCTATTTGCTTGCACGTTGTACCCATTTCGCATCCTGCTCTTTCCACTTCACCAAGAGATTGTAAAAATCCCGGACACCTTTCACCTTTCTCTACAATAACGTAAATTCATTATTATTATAATTACTAAAAATTGAAAAATTGTATATTCTTTGTAAAAGAAGAACTTTAATTACAAATCTATGTAGATGGGATTGTTCAAAGTTCAATTAATCAATTATCATTCTATCAGTTTATCCCAGTCACTGCAATACTTACTAATTCTTTTTACACAAGCTGGACAGCATCCACAATAACCTGCATAAGGCATGAGGACCTGGTCTTTATCTTCGCATGACGATGCTGTTATCCCATCGCACTTTACCAAAGCACAAGTAGCAAGTGGACAAACAAATCTGTGTGCACAAGCAACAGTTGCTAATAGTACAAGCGATATGATCACGTATTTACTCCCCATTATATTGCGCTGTAATGTGTAAAAAAAAAAAAAAAATTGAATTGTTAAAATTTTTATTTCAATGAAATTTATAGTGTAGAATCTTGAAATTTAGTTTTCAAACTATAGTATTTTAATTTTCAGATAAATAATCTTATTTTTTATGTAGATTTTACATTCTTTAGAGGATACTCACTTTTTTTTATATAATCATTAAGTTCCCTGTGCGATTGTTATAAGCCTACTGATACTCGTCGAGTGTATCGCTTTCATAAAGTAACCATATGACGCACTAGCACTGAAAAATTATCACATTTTCCCCGCCAAGATGCCACTTGTAATTATACCTGTGTATATAAGTATTTGCCGGTCCAACTATTTCACATGTCTAGTAAATAACAATAATGAAACTTATTTGTTAAATCGAAAAATTTCAAAGAATATAACGTATTGGATTTTGTATTTAAGTATATACCTATATAATCATTTCAAAAAATTGCTTCCAACGGTACTTCCAAAGAAACTAAAAAATATAAGGAGCTAATAAAATTTCTTTGAATTACAGTTAAAGTGACAATTATCATAATCTTCGTCTTTCTGTGATAATCATTATTTTTGTGTCTATAATTTGTTATTAGTAAAATACCACTACTTAGCTGTATTTCACCTATCGTATCACTTATACGTGTGTTTATGTACTTTAATTGTTTTACAAAATCAGGAATACATGTGTCAAGATCTGGTAACTCCACCACCGTTGGCATAAGAAATTAAATCGCCAATGGGATGTGAGTTTCCATTCCTAGGCATTTGGCTCAACTATTTCCTGTCTTATAAGGGTACAGTAGGTACAGCTACATTTCTATCTATTGTAAATTAGAATGACATGGATCATTAAACCGAATCCTTAATATTCAGTATTATTGATCTGAGTGACTAATAATCGTATCCGTTTTTCCAACGATATTTATATTTGTATAGATGGATGTAGCCATCTGAATCAATTTACGAAACAGTCAAGTTACTGAACCGTTGACCATTTATAGGGTGTGTTTATCATGACCGAAAATGGAATCGGTTGAGTAATAAAATGTGAAAATCGTTTACTATAGGAATTGAAGTAAAGCAATTCGGACTTTCTGGTTTCTGATCAACATACAATTGCTACTATTTAGACAACAAGACATGGGAGATGCGGTTAACCGATATCATCATGATATTAGAGGATTACGCCTTTGATTTTTTTTTTATTAATAATGAAATGAATAGTTCGTTATTTGTTGTTTCACTATATTAATGATTCATATTTGGCAAAGTCAAGGATTTTTTCTGCATATTTGGGGGTAATAGTACGTGAAGAATCCAGGTATTGAAGTCATTCAT